>CABHPQ010197362.1:0-40753 GCA_902168405.1 Peromyscus aztecus | reverse complement strand
GAGCATCAGTGGTACCATATCAACCACCACTGCACAGAGCATCAGTGGTATCATATCAACCACCACTGCACAGAGCATCAGTGGTACCATATCAACCATCACTGCACAGAAAGTCAGTGGTACCATATCAATCCCCACTGTGCACAGAACATTGGTGGTACCATGTTAGTAGCCATCACTGCACACAGAGCATCAGTGGTACCATATCAACTATTCTTTTTTAGATAATTGAATGTATTTCTGATGAAGAACTGGCTTTTTAGTGCAGGTGCACACACATGAGCCAAAGCTTTCCTCAGGGTTCTTGAGATTCCACACTCATATATCTAAATTATGAGCCAGTCACAGGAATGATCCAGGGATGATACTGAGCTCCCAATCAACCTTCCCACTGAGGAGAGTAAACCACTGGGGAATTATACCTCCTTACCTAGGACGGCCTTTTGTTTTTCTTCATGAATTAGTAATAAAAAACTATCAGAAATAGAACAAAATCCACAGGATGAAAGAGAAAAAACAAGATAAATATTAAAAATAAGTGATTCAGCCGGGCAGTGGTGATACATACCTTTAATCCCAGCACTCAGGAGGCAGAGTCAGGCGGATGTGAGTTCGAGGCCAGCCTGGTCTACAGAGCAAGATCCAGGACAGGCACCAAAACTACACGGAGAAACCTTGTTTCAAAAACAAAAAACAAAAAACAAAAAACAAAAAACAAAAAACAAAAAACAAACAAACAACAACAACCCCCCCCAAATGATCCACAAGAAATATTGAAGAGGAATGCTTAAAGCATACACTTGTATACTCAGAGAAAACAGATAAGGTATTATTTAAAATATTATTTGAACTCACTATTGAAATACTTAAATATTTTAGACAGCATTACCTAAAATAAAGAAGAAACAAATACACGTTAAAGCATGATTTAAAATTACATTCTAATATGTACTGACAATAAGTATATGAGGAATTTGGGATGATTTCTTTTTATATAGAGCAAAATTAGTGATTAAAAAAAGGGAAAGATGAAAGGCAAAATTGTTTAATCCAGGAAGCCATAAATTAGAACAAAAGGAGTTCAAGTGGTGACACTAGATGAAGAGGAGAAAGAGGAATTATTTTGTGAAAGTAGAAGAAAAAATTCAGTGCTGAAGAAAACTATAAGCTTTTGATTGATAGGTGCTAAACTGCTCTCATGAATTTTAGAGTGGGATATTCACTGCTAGTGGACCAAGACAAGACATGCTCTTCTTCCTCTAGGCTTCAAATCCTGTGAACTTTTTTTTTTTTTTTTTTACAACAATGTCCATGTGACCCAATTTTTCCTGAAATGCCAGTGTGCAGGAAGAGGGTCAACACAGGACAAGAAGCCAGAAAATTCCTTAGTCCCATATAACTTCCTGGGGGACTTTCTACATCTTCTTAACTGAATACTATATTGAAATATTAGCAAAACATGGTATCGAGAAAGTAGCTAACGAGTATAACCCACACATTCAGTGCAGGAATTTCCAGCAATGATAAATGTGAATGAGGGTTATGACTCAATTGTTCACACAGGAATGAGAAAAAGATGGGCTTTGAGAAAGTTGCTGGATGCTAGTAGTGAGTAAACGATAAGAGTGTAAGAAAATAATTGGATTTGATTTTTACATATTGAAATACCATTGACTTAAAAGTGTACATATTTAATGTATAAATCTGGATGAGTTTAAAGATAAATATAATCTGCAAAATGATTAGCATATACTTTGTCATAATCAGAACCATCTTCTCTGTAATTTTCTCAGTTCCCTCTGTTTTGGTGATATGAACACTTGCATAATACCCATCCCCATAACAAAATTCTAAGCATATAACAAAGGACCACATTATCCTGAAAATACACCACTCGATTTATTTTTCTAGAGCTGGAACCTTCTGCCCTTTGACCAGTAGTGTTCAAATCCTCCCACCCAGCCTCTAAATGTTTCAATTGCTGCTTCTGTCGGTTTGACAGTTCTGCAATTTGTGATATGTAGCTGGAGTTATCTCTAGTCCTGCCCGGGCTGGCAGCCACTCAGACCCAAATAAACACACAAACATTTATATTATTTAAACTGTTTGGCCTAAGGGCTCAGGCTTCTTGCTATTTAGCTCTTATATCTTAAATTAACCCATTTCTATTAATCTATTATTGGTTAAAATATTAAGGCAATCCCATGTAGTTAAAAGGGAGGTTTATTTTGTGGGGTAACTTACAAGTGAAGGGATAGGTTACAGGGTCTGGGAAAGGTGTAGTGCAGTCCGGCGGTGTTCTCTGGAGAACTCTGCTCGGTCTACCTCCAGCGTCCAGGGTCCAGGAACCAAGAGCAGCTGGTGCATCTGGAGAATGAGGAGAGGCTCTAGCAAGTGGTCTGCTGCAGAGCTGGGGATGAGAATGCGGGATTGGCCTTGGAGGAATAGAGGGAGAGGTGAAGATCTGCAGTTTGTCTACATGTCCACCCCACCCCCCACCCCGTCAGAGTGCCCTGTGGGTTCCCAGGGAGTACTTGCTGGTGATCCCCTGGACAGAGAGGCAGAGAAGAACGGGTGACTTCAGCAGATGTTCTTCTATAGAGCTGGGGATGAGACTGGGGCATTAGACTTGAGGCATGGTGGGGGGAGGTAAATATCTACTGTTTGCCTACTTGCTTCCCTGGATAGAATGGCCTGAAGGTTCCCAGGGAGTGCCTGCTGGAGCTGGGGTTTGGGATAAAGCAATGAGTCAGGGGAAGAAAGTTTGGAGCCAAAGATCTGTATGATCCACTGGAGAAGGGATGGGACTGCTCAGCAAGTGGGCTACTGCAAAGCAGGGGATGAAACTGGGGGATTGAATTTAGGGGAGCAGAGGAAGAGGTGAAGATCTTCAGATGACTTACCTGATTTGTTGGACATAACTATTCAAATTTTATATTAGAATGATGTCTTTTAGGTTCATTTCATGTTGTCATAGATGGCAGGATCCCCTTTTATTAAAGTTCTGAGTAACCACTCTGTTGTTCTTCATCATGGCCCTGCAATTTACATTTTTTTTGTTTTTTTTTCGAGACAGGGTTTCTCTGTGTAGCTTTGCACCTTTCCTGGAACTCGCTTTGGAGACCAGACTGGCCTTGAACTCATGGAGATCTGCCTGCCTCTGCCTCTCGAGTGCTGGGATTAAAGGCATGTGCCACCACCACCCAGCCTGTATTTTTTTTAAAGTCAGCTTAACATGTAAATCTCATCCATTTTTCTGTCGTTGGGCGATCCCTGTGTCTTTCTTAGGGTTCTCTTTACTAGGTAGCCTCCCTGGAGTTGTGAGTTGCAGTCTGGTTATCCTTTGCTTTACATCTAGTATCCACTTATGAGTGAGTACATACCATGTTTGTCTTTCTGAATCTGGATTACCTCACTCAGGATGATATTTTCTAGTTCCATCCATTTGCCTGCAAACCTCATGATGTCATTGTTTTTCTCGGCTGAGTAGTATTCCATTTTGTATATGTACCACATTTTATTTATCCATTCTTCAGTTGAAGTTGTTTCCAGGTTCTGGCTATTACAAATAATGCTGCTATGAACATAGTTGAGCATGTGTCCTTGTGGTATGATTGAGCATTCCTTGGGTATATGCCCAAGAGTGGTATAGCTGGGTCTTGAGGGAGGTTGATTCCCAATTTTCTAAGAAAGCGCCATATTGATTTCCAAAGTGGATGTACAAGTTTGCATTCCCACCAACAGTGGAGGAGTGTTTCCCTTGCTCTGCATCCTCTCCAACATAAGCTGTCTTCAGTGCTCTTGATCTTAGCCATTCTAACGGGTGTCGTTTTGATTTGCATTTCCCTGATGATTAAGGATGTTGAGCAATTCCTTAAATGTCTTTCAGCTATTTGAGCTTCCTCTGTTGAGAATTCTCTGTTTAGCCCTATAGACCATTTTTCAATTGGACTGTTGGGTATTTTGTTGTCTAATTTCTTGAGTTCTTTATATATTCTGGATATCAGCCCTCTGTCAGATGTGGGGTTGGTGAAGACCTTTTCCCATTCTGTAGGCTGTCTTTTTGTCTTGTTGACCGTGTCCTTTGCCCTACAAAAGCTTCTCAGTTTCAAGAGGTCCAGTGCTGTGGGATGTTCTGTATGGCAAATGTGTTGCTAATAAAATACTGATTGGCAATGGCTAGGCAGGAAGTATAGGCGGGGCTAACAGAGAGAATTAAAAGAACAGGAAGGCAGAGGGAGTCACTGACTGCCTGCCAGCCACCGCCAGGACAAGCAGCATGTGAAGATGCCGGTAAGCCACGAGCCATGTGGCAAGGTATAGATTTATAGAAATGGATTGATATAAGATATAAGGACAATTAGCAAGAAGCCTGCCACGGCCATACAGTTTGTAAGCAATGTAAGTCTCTATGTTTACTTGCTTGGGTCTGAGCGGCTGTGGGACTGGCAGGTGAAAGAGATTTATCCTGACCGTGGGCTAGGCAGGAAAACTCCAGCCACAGTCCAGTTTATTAATTGTTTCTCTCAGTGTCTGTGCTACTGGTGTTATATTTAGGAAGTGATCTCCAGTGCAAATGTGTTCAAGATTACTTCCTACTTTCTCTTCTATCAGGTTCAGAGTAACTGGATTTATGTTGAGGTCTTTGATCCACTTGGACTTAAGTTTTGTGCATGGTGACAGATTTGGATCTATTTGCAGGCTGGATTGGGAACAGAATGGGAGAAGGGGAGGGAGATGCCATGATAAATGAGGACCCCATGGGAATAGGAAGAAGCAGAGTACTAGAGAGGTCCCCAGAAATCCACAAAGACACCTTCACAATAGACTACTGGCAATGGTCGAGGGAATACCCAGGCTTACCTACTCTGGTGGTCAGGTGGTCGAGCACCCTAACTGTCATAATAGAACTCTCATCCAGTGACTAATGGAAGCAGATGCAGAGATCCACGGACAGGCCCTGGGTGGAGCTCCAGGAGTATTAATACCATGATTGGAAAAAGCACTGGGACAAGTAGCCAAACTAGTGGAAACACATGAACTGTGAGCCAGTAGCTGGGGAGCCCCTATGTGACTGGACTGGACCCTCTGGATGGGTAAGACAGTTGATTGGCTTGAACTGTTTGGGAGGCCCCCAGGCAGTGGGACCTGGATCTGTCCTTGGTGCATGAGCTGGCTTTTTGGAGCCTAGGGCCTATGCTGGAACACTTTGCTCAGCTTTGGTATAGGGAGGAGGGGACTGGACCTGAGTTTGCCAGGATGGGCTGACTCCCCAGGAGAGTCCTTGCCTTGGAGGGTGTGGGAGTGGGGGACAGATTAGGAGAAAGGGCTGGGGGGTGGGATGAGGGAGGACAGGGGAATCCGTGGCTGATATGTAAAGTTAAATTAATTGTAAAATAAAAAATAATTAATTATAAAATCAACTTAACAAATGATAACTTACTGAAATTTTGATTTGCATTTCCATGATGATCAGTAGTCATGAGTACCCTTACATATGCCTGAAGGCTGTCTGTGTGTCTTCTTTGGAGAAATGTATATTTAATATTTTGTTTATTTTCAGTTTTGTTCTTGCTATTGAATCATTTGACTTCTTTGTATATTTTAGATGTTAATTACTTATCAAATGTATGGTTTGCAAACATATTCTCACGTTCACATGGATTGTTTCCTTTAATGCTTTTGCTAATGTGGAAGGTTCTAGTTGATGCAGTACTGTTTACCTGTTTTTCAGTTTTGCTGCCTGTAGTTTTGATATGATGTCTCAGAAATCATTACTAAGACTACTGTTAAGATTTTTCCATGTTGTATTGTAGATGGTATGTATTTAAGGCTTTATTTTTTTATATTTGTCTTTGATCAATTCTGAGTTTACTTTTAAATGTATGGTGTAAAATATGGGTCCAGTTTTATTTATTTTCAGTGGATATGTAGCTTCTCAGCACCATTTACTGAAGAGATTAGCCTTGGTCTATTATATATTTTTGTTCTTGTAATCAAAGGTCAGTTTACTATAAATGTGTGGGTAGACTTCTGGGATCTCCAGTCTATTTCATTGGACACTATTGTGATCTTAATATCATTCTCCTTTGGTTACTGTGACTTTGTAATAACGTCTTGACATCATGAAATATGCTACTTTCTGTTTTGTTCTTGCTAATATTGCTTTGACTATTGTGGATTTCCCATGGTACCATATGGATTTAGGATTCTTTTCATTTTTTTTTTTCTGACCTGATCTTATTCTGTAACCCAGACTAAGAACTGGGAACTCATAATCCTGCTTTAGCTTCTAAATGCTAGGATCACAGGAGTGCACCACCACACCCAGCTTTCCTTTCTGTTTCTGTAAAAATGCTATTGGGATTTTGGTACGAATGGTATTGAATCTGTAGATTACTTTGAATAATGCGGGCATTTGGACAAAATTAATTCTTTCAGTCCAAGAGCACAGGTATCTTTTTCATTGTTTGTGTATTTTTTAAATTATGTCATCAGTGTTCCAAAGAAATAAAAAGAGAAATCAGAAAATATCTTTAAACAAATGTAAGCAAGCCCACAACAAAAGTGGAGAAGGGGAGTTATCCATGGAAGAGATGAAGCAAAATTATCATCACATGTGAATGACATGGATGGAACCCTAAAGGTGTCATGAGATGTGTTAAAACTAATAAGCAAGTTCAATATACAAAATTCAGTAGCATCTGTTTATATCAACAATAAACTACTTGAAAAAGAAATTAAAAAATAGACCTAACTACAGATGGATCAAAAGCAATAAAATACTTAGGAATAAACTTAACCAAAGAGTTGGAAATTCTGTGTACTGAAACTATGAAAATGTATTTGATTCTTATCTTGGAGTCAGTTGGCTTTGATCCAGGATTGGGATATGTAACACAGGAGTGACAACTCTCAAGCATCTCCTGCTGGCTTTGCTGCTCTATGTCCAGCTCCCCAGGCTGTGATACATGATGCTGATGTCTGCCTGAGAATGATGCCCTCAGAAAAGGTTTTGTAAAGAATGTCTGAAAATTTTCTCAGCATCCAGTATATTATTCAAAGTCTATTTTGTTAAGATATGAGGAAGTGTGCCATCATTTTGAATACCAAATTCTTTATTTCTTTAAACCACAAAACCTTCAGTGGGGATCAAATGACCAACAACAGTGTTTATTTAACATCCGTTAAGTGCTTATCCTTCCTTCCTGAAAGTCCACAAAAGAGTCAATGAAAAAGTCTCACAACTTGTTGATGCCTGTCAGGAACATGGGCTGACACAGCCCAGGGATTCTCTGTTTGGTGAAACTTGTGTTTACAAATGATGCTAGAATTGGTTCAGGAGATGGAGTGGAAACTTCATGTTTTTCCTTAAAGAATGACCTGCTTCCTGTGGTATTTTCCATTCCAAGCCATGAAGCATCTATGCTTACTAAAGAGTCCCAGGGTTGCTCTTGTCTTTTGTTTGTTCTGTGGTTATCTCCTTTTAGAAGCCCAGAAACACTGAAGTTCATAAAATGAAGTTTGTAGGAAGAGTCATGGCATTACCCTGAAAGGAAAAAGCAGCAGTGTCTTTATTTCACGTAACTCTTTGCAGATAGAAATAGACAGTGGGGTATTTTTTGTCTGCTGAATTTGTCTTGGGTCAGGGTCTGGAGATTGGTGACTCAGCATCATTTGCTGCTCCTGATACATAATACCCAAAATGGCTACCTCATGTCAATCACTTACCATGTACACATTATCTCAGTTTTTGTTATAAACTTCCTATGAGATCTTTATTATTAACCCTTTAGTTTTATAGTTAAGGGAACTAAATTTGAGAATGACAAATTAGCTAAAGTTAGCAAGACTTTGCCAATATTCCTACTAATTCTTTTCCTGTAAACACTATACTCTTCACTTTTATTGCTATTTTGTTGTTGTATTTTTATTATTCAATTTCTTTAGCAGCCAATCCAATTTCTCTTTATACTCATCTCAACATGGCTATCTAAATACAGCACCAGCTTTATTTTAGGACCAAGTAAAGAATTTCTTTTAGCTAATGACCAGCTGATGTATGAGGATATAATTTTATCATATTTATAGAAACAAAAGAGACAGATTTCTAAGACTCTTACTAATGGTAAAAACGAGTTAGAAACATCACATTTAGTATCTAGAAGACAAAGGTCTCAACCAGAGGTATATTCCTCAGCATTTTAGATGTACATGCAAGCACCCATAAACTGACTTTTTCTAGTTATGAACTTCAGTGCACACTCTTCAGTATGAAAAACTTTTACCACAAGTTTGAAAATACAGGAAAACAAAACAAAACAATCCCCCAAAGCAAACTTAAGCTGTAGCTGGAGTTTTCTCCAGTCCCACCCAGGCCTGCAGCTGCTCAAACCCAAATAAACACACAGACGCTTATATTACTTACAAACTGTATGGTCGTGGCAGGCTTCTTGCTATCTAGTTCTTGTATCTTAAATTAACCCATTTCTATTAATCTATAAGTTGCCACGTGGCTTGTGGCTTACTGGTACTTTACATCTTACTTCTCATGGCGGCAGTGGCTGGCAGCATCTCCTGACTCAGCCTTCCACTTCCCAGAATTCTCCTCTCTGCTTATCCTGCCTGTACTATGCATCTGCCTGGCTATTGGCCAATCAGCGTTTTATTTATCAACCAAATCAGAGCAACACATTCACAGCATACAAAGTGATCAATATCCACAGCATTAAGCCAATTTACAAAAGCAAGCATATGGAAGTGGGAGATCATAAAGATCAAAGAGAGAGACTCTTCTGCATTCAGTGCCACTCAATGCAGCAAGAAGCTTCCCTGGGAAGACCGGGAACAGCATTGATCCATAGGTATACACGGGAGAGTTTAGAAGGCAGTTTGATCACATGACCATTTATGCATGCAACTCTAATGAAACTCAGTAGGTCACACTCACAAGACATGAAAGTAGGAAGGTGGGCTTATTGGGAAGAAGGGTTTCAACGAGTGAAGAGGGAGACTATGAGAGGTTAATGGGGTAAGAACCAGTATAATTCATAATGTACATGTATAAAACCATTAAAGAATTAATATAGAAACAAAAAGGATTGTTTGGTAGCAAGACTGATGGCAATACTTCTCTACATGCATTGAGGCTACATCCTGATAAGTTCATCATAAGGCAATAGTATTGTAAGCTCAAAATGCATTTCATACCCCAAAAAAATATATCCTCAGAAAGCTGAAGAATCGTTATCAGAGCCACTGTAAACTGGGTCTTACCAGTGTCCATAGTCCAGAGTACTACATTAAAAGTCGAAAGTAGAAATTAATTTTACAACTTCAAAGTAGAGGGTCACATATTTATTGACTGGCAAACTTGAGACTTCACAGAGAGTTTAGTGAGAAGTATGTTACTGGGTGCTGTTACTGCAGACCCCAAACTTAACATGTTGAAAATGACATCCCAGCTGCAGCAGGAGGCTGGGGTTCGGGCTCAATTATAAGGAACATGTGTGTAAGCCTGAGGACCTGAGGACCTATGTAAAAAGATGAGTATGACAGCACACAGCAGTAATGTCACAACATCTCTCTGAACTTTCCAGGCTGGAGACCCTAAGTCAAATGTTTCTGTTCATTGTGCATCTCACAGTTAGTCGAATTCTGCTATTGCCTCGCAGAAAGGACTTTGACATTGGGGTTTAACAATACATGTAGGCTTTGCTTGAGAAACACAAATTGCATAATTCAAGCTAGCACATTGAGAGCTCTTGGAGAAGCACTGCCGCATATCTTACACAAATTTCTGAATAGACACAAAAAACATCTTTGCTGTCCTGGTTTCTAAAATGGACTGAAGGTCAAACAATGACAGAAAGGCATAAAGCAGAGTATAAAGGTTTCATGTACCCCAGATACTCCATCTGATAAAGAAGTCATCTGCTAATAACTTTTGCCACACTGTTCCAGAGTTTTACATAGAAATATAAATATACTCCAAGTATGTTTTCTGTGAAAGCAGAAATAAAAACGGAGTAACAAAAGCCTCATTTTTTGTACTTAAGAACATAATAGAAACCCTTCAATCACATGCAGGTATCTCCTTTTAATAATGTAAACATAGGGCTGTTGAGATGGCTTACCACCTGCTGCTTGGCCTGCTGACTTGAGTTTGATTCCTAGAGTCCACTTGGTAGAAGGAGAGAACTGAGTCCTGTAAGTTGTCCTTTGACTCAGGGCATGTGTACACACACACACCCATAGATAATAAATAAATACAAAATTTGAATATTGTAGTTTGGATATGCAGGTTTTCTTATTAAGCAATACCACAGTGGGATTCTTCTTGTATATACTTTGATTTTCCACAATTCATAAAACCACATATCTAGAAAAAAAAGTTAGATAGTTTTTATTTGAGGGATGCTTTTTTTTATTATCAACTTTGAGAGCTCTTTCCGAATTATTTAGCTTGGATCTTTGGGGGGTGGACACAAATGCACTTCCAGATGTTGCTTAGAAAAGTCTCACATGGTTGAAAGGTACATGAAGAAGGGAAGAGAGAAGTGATCAGGAACTTAAGTTTTAGAAGTTTCTGCTTTGGTGTCCGTATCAACTCTGATTGCACATCAGAATCATCTAGAGTACTCAGAAAGGCTTCTAAATTAGAACACCAGGAATTCTTACTTGATTATTGCAAATAATCAGTGCAAAGCTGGATTAGCCGGTGGTTTCAAGTTAGTCCTAGGGATTCCAATGTGTAGGAGGTGTCAATAGTCACTGTCTTAGATAGAGATAGAGGGCTAGGGTAGATGTAGAGGGCTAAGGACAAGAATATGTTAAACATCACCAAGATTGTGCCCACAAAGCATTAGAGAGTAACGATGTTCAATCCTATACAGAGACTTTGCATCTGGTGAAGGGAATCAGGTTGAATTTGATGAAGAAAACTGGAGAGGAAGGAGAGATCTAGGTAAGGGCAATGAGAGGCTGGTTGTCCATGTTGTGTGGTCCTCCTTGGGAGCTAATATCAGAATCTACTTTGTAAGTACAGATGCATTTGGGACTGAAGCCGCTTCCAGGCTCTTCTTAATCCAGGGTTGTTCTGAATCAGTAAAACGGAATGGCCGGCTGGGTAGGAAGGTAGGATGATTCTAAGCAAAATACTCCAGAAAAAACTGGCATTGACTGTGTTGGACATGTACACAAACAGAGCAGCTGCATTTGAAATATAGAGTAAGAGAAAGCAGCTGGTTTCTTTGATGGCCCGCATGTGAGACTCTGTGCTGAGGTCTCTGGAGCCAGTGACACTGTTTCTCATGTGCAGGGTGTGTTTCCTGAGAGAGAAAATCAGCAGAGTGGCTGCTGCAATGTCCATGATCAGAGGAGGGAGGATTCCCAAACTGAATAAAAAAGCAACACTGACCACATTGATCTCAACGAAGTACCTTTTTATTGTGAAGTTGGAGATGTTGAAACTTATAGAATTGTTGTTATACACAATGTAGGTGTCCTTGCAGAAGAACATGCTGGAGCTGAATGAAATAAACACCGAGAGCCACAGAAGCCAGGGCATTAATTCAGAAATTCTCCATTTTAGCTTGAGGAATAGAGGGTAAGAAAAATTGGCAATCTTCACAAAGTGGAAGAAGCTAAGCAAAGCAGCGAACCAGAGGCCACAATAATTAAAGAAAATGAAACTTACTCTGAAGATACTATAGGAAGCACTGTTGTAAAAAAAAACTTTGAATGTGGAGAAGATTGTTTCTACCAACATGATAGTTTGGAAGCTTATTCTGGATATACTCAGGAGAAGCAGAATCCTAGTATTTATGGAAATTGCCTTTTTCTGAACCCAAGAGACCACATTCACAGCCATGATGATCCCATTTGCAATGATACCAATGATGCACTCTGTGGATACAACTGTCAAAATTAAGATGGTAAATGGTAGCACGTCGTGTTCCGAGTAGTTGCTGGATTGAGCCATCCTGGGTGGTTTACTTTTTGGAGCCTGCAGGAAAATGTGTCCCTGACATTCAACAAGCAGGTCCTTGTCAGCTCCTATGATTTATGTCATAGGAGGAAGAAGATCGTATACGATTCCCAAGCACACTCAATTTGTTTATCCAAGAATTCTTAATTGTAAATATGGAGATGCAAATGATGGAATTATTTGGTTTCAAGTCCTTTCCCTAGATCTGGACATGTTTATGTTTGGTCAAGACTCCCAGGGAAGCACTTTGTATGGCCTCAACATTTCAACATTGTAAATCACTAACATGGTATTGAGAACCATGCTTTTTTTAATTTTGTATTTATTTATTTATTTATTTATTTATTTTTTTATTTATTTTTGTTTTTCAAGACAGGGTTTCTCTGTGTAGCTTTGGTGCCTTTCCTGGAACTCACTCTGTAGTCCAGGCTGGCCTCAAACTCACAGAGATCCACCTGCCTCTGCCTCCCGAGTGCTGGGATTAACCTGGCGAGAACCATGCTTTTGACAGCTTCAGTTTAAATATTTAATATAGTACACCAAGTCACTATTTAATGAGTTTTCACTTGTGAATTCAGGAAAGTCAGGAACTAAAGATCTCTATGTGAATATACAGAGATAGTTTGAAGTGACTGAATTTATTAAAATTCAAGACATATGTATACATGTATATATGTATTTATAGTATTTTGAATACAGACTTCATGTTTTGTACTAGGAAATATCCAAACAATAAACATGTATACCTACACACACACACACACTCACACACCACCATACTTAAACATTGTGCATTTCTACTATATCCATTTTTTAGACAAGAAAATTGAGTCATGCAGAGATTTAAAAACCTGTCCAAAGCACACAGCTTAAGAATAAGATATTTGGTATTCAAATCAAAGTCACTTGACCCCACAGCTCATTTTTTTAAAAAAATATTTTGTAATTTCATACAAGTACAATATTTACATAATTTCCTACTCCCTTTCCTGACTCCAAATTCTCCCGTGTGTTCTACACCCTCTTAAATTTGTGACCTCTTCTTTATCAGAGAACATGCACACACACACACACACACACACACACACACACACACACACACACGCATGCACACACCCCCTACCAAGTCCATTTAGTATTGTTCTTATGTACCTGTGCTTAGGGCTGACCAGTTGAAAGTGATTAACCTATCAGGAGGTTCATCTCCATAGAAAACCTCTCAGCAGCCATTGGTTGTTTGTAACTTTTCATCTAAGAATGGGACCCTGTGAAATTTCCCCTTCTGTATTTCTCTATTGTCATGTCATTATACAGCCCTTCTTCTTCTTCTTCTTCTTCTTCTTCTTCTTCTTCTTCTTCTTCTTCTTCTTCTTCTTCTTCTTCTTCTTCTTCTTCTTCTTTTTCTCCTTCTCCTTCTCCTACTACTACTTCTTCTCCTCCTCCTCCTCCTCCTCCTCCCCCCTCCTCCTTCTCCTCCCCCCCTCCTCCTCCCCCCTTTTGGTATTTCTTTCTTCCTCCTCTTCCTTTTGGTATTTCAAGACAGGACTTCTCTGTGTAGCCCTGGCTGTCCTGGATATTACTCTGTACACTAGGCTGGCCTTGGACTCAGACCTGCCGGCCTCTGTCTCCCTAGTGTGGAGATTAAAGGTGCGCACCACCATGCCTGGATTCATTATGCTGTCTTGTTCAGGTTGCCTACTGAAGTTTCATGGGTGAAGGTTTCCTGTAAGGCACTATCTCAGCAAGTAATTAACCAGACCCTCTGACTCAGTCTCTCCTCACCCTCTGAGATGATTCCTGAACCATAGGTATAGGGGCCATGCTGTAGATGTACTAGTTGAGGCTCACACCCACCAGAACACATTCTTGCTCATTGTGCAGACTCTTTTGTGTGTGTCAGAGGTTTGGTGGATATTTCACTGAACTGTGCCATTTCTGGTAGTCTTTTATGATATCCTAACCACTTAAAAGAGTCATTAGAAGAAGACACATTTGTGTTTGTGAGGATGTTAAAATCTTGATAGACCCCTCAATTTTGAAAAGTACTTGTTTGCTGTTTATAAAGTTGAGGTTAACACTTTTCCTTGTTTCTTTCAAGAAGACACTACTTTTTAAATGAGGTCTCATTTATTTTGAGAATATTTATTTCTCTCTATGTTCCATGTGTGTGCAGCTTCCCATGGAGAACAGAAGAGTGGGCCAGATGGCCTGGTACTGTAGTTATAGATGGTTGTGATCCAACTGCCATGTGTCCGTGGAGCCAAACTTGGGTCCACTGGAGAAGCAATAGCACTCTTAGCCTTTGAGTCATCTCTCCAGCCTCAAGGCAGAACTTTCCTTATGGAATAAATTACTGAGGCAACTCATTTATTCAATTATACGTGGGTGATTACATATATATACACACTCCTTCCATTTTGTACAAAACAGCAGCAAAAAAAGACTTGAGGTGAAAGTTCCATAGCTACTTTACAAGGCAGGCTAACAAACTTAGTGTAAAAGAATAACCATATTCATTGAAATTTAGGATATTAAAACACAAATAGATGGAAATGAATCGGGAGAGTTGTTTGATTGAGAATTCAAGCACATTCAATAAATTGGAAAATAGATAATTGAGGGGAAAGATACTAGAAGTATCTTTTAGAATTATAATATATTTTTAGAAAGATAGTAATAAACTCAATTTGTCAGGGTTTTATTTAGATTTTGCATTTATGTATTCAGTGAGATTTATTGATCTTTACCATTTTTATTTATTCTTTGAAAATGCACACAGACACAATGTATCTTGATACAGTCACCCTACTCCTCCCTGCCCCTTCATCTAGGCTCCTGTGAAGTTTCTTGGGTTGTAATTTTTATGAAGTTATAATAATTCATAAAATCCATTGAGCACCTTTCTTGTGATTCTCTGAAGCTGTTCAATTTGTTAAAAAGAGCCTATTTTCCTTGAAGATTCTGTAAAGTTCACACAGGTAATTGTATGTTCTTTTCCTTTTAGATAGTTGGTGAGACACAGGAGATGTTTGATATAAATTAAATTTCTTTAATAATGATTTGCTATATTAGCTTGTCATTTTTGAGCAATAATTTAAATTATTTACATTTTCCAGAAAAAAAATCTTACTTCATACAAGGTTTCAACTCTCTTTGGCAAAAAATTACTCATATGAGTTTGGAATAAATCACTGCTAGAGCTGTAGCTAGTGTGAGCTTTTATTTCCTGATACTGTTTATTCAATGTGTCTTTCCCCATTGTTTTCTAATTAGACTTTTGTGCAGTATCTAGATTGCTTCCAGGTTCTGGCTATTACAAATAATGCTGCTATGAACATAGTTGAGTAAGTGTCTTTGTGGTATGATTGAGCATCCCTTGGGTATACACCCAAGAGTGAGTGGTATGATTGGACATTGAGGTAGATTGATTCCCAATTTTCTGAGGAAACCGCCATACTGATTTGTAAAGTGGCTGGACAAGTTTGTACTCCTACCAACAGTGGAGGAGTGTTTCCCTTGCTCTGCATCCTCTCCAACATAAGCTGTCCTCAGTGATTTTGATCTTAGCCATTCTGACAGGTGTAAGATGGTATCTCAAAGTCATTTTGATTTGCATTTCCCTGATCACTAAGGATGCTGAGCAATTCCTTTAATGTCTTTTGGCCATTTGGGATTCTTCTGTTGAGAATTCTCTGTGTAGATCTGTAGCCCATTTTCTTTCTTTCTTTCTTTTTTCTTTTTTTTTTATAAGTACCACATTTTTTTATTTTATAATTTAATTTAATTTTACATATCAGCCACGGATTCCCCTGTCCTCCCCCCCTTCCCTCCAGCCAACCCCCCCATTCCTATCTCCTCCAGGGCAAAAACTTCCCTGGGGATTCAGCTCAACCTGGTAGATTCAGTCCAGGCAGGTCCAGTCCCCTCCTCCCAGGCTGAGCAAAGTGTCCCTGCATAAGCCCTAGGCTCCAAACAGCCAGCTCATGCACTGAGGACAGGTCCGGTCCCACTGCCTGGGTGCCTCCCAAACAGTTCAAGCTAATCAACTGTCTCACTTATCCAGAGGGCCTGATCCAGTTGGGAGCTCCTCAGCTATTGGTTCATAGTTCATGTGTTTTCATTAGTTCGGCTATTTGTCCCTGTGCTTTTTCCAAGCTTGGTCTCAATAATTCTCACTCATACAGTCCCTCCTCTTTCTCAACAATTGGACTCCTGGAGCTCCACCTGGGGCCTGGCCATGGATCTTTAAGCCCATTTTTTAATTGGATTGTTTGGTATTTTGCTGTCTACTTTCTTAAGTTCTTAGTATATTTTGGAGCTCAGCCCTCTGTCAGATGTGGGATTGGTGAAGATCTTTTCCCATTCTGTAGGCTGTTGTTTTGTGTTATTTACTTTGTCCTTTACCTTACAGAAGTTTCTCAGTTTCAGGAGGTGCCATTTATTAATTGTTTCTTACAGTGTCTGGGCTACTGGTGTTATATTTAGGAAGTGATCTCCTGCACCAGTGCATTCTAGGCTACGTTCTACTTTCTCCTCTATCAGGTTCAGTGTAGCTGGATTTATGTTGAGGTCTTTAATTCACTTGGACTTGAGTTTTGTGCATGGTGACAGATATGGATCTATTTGCAATATTCTACATGTTGACATCCAGTTATGCAAGCACCATTTGTTGAAGATGCTTTCTTTTTTTTTTTCCATTGTACAGTTTTGGCTACTTTGTCAAAAATCAGGTGTTCATAGGTGTGTGGATTAATGTCAGGATCTTCAGTTTGATTCCATTGGCCACATGTTGGTTTTTATGCCAATACCAAGCTGTTTTTATTACTATAACTCTATAGTAGAGCTTGATGCCTCCAGAAGTTGCTTGATTGTAAAGGATTTTTTAGTTATTCTAGGTTTTCTGTTTTTTCATATGATGTTGAGTATTGTTCTTTTGAGGTCTGTGAAGAATTGTGTTGGGATTTTGATGGGGGATTGCATTGAATCTGTAGATTGCTTTTGATAAGATTGTCATTTTTATTATGTTGGTTCTACCTATCTGTGAGCATGGGAGATGTTTCCATTTTTTTTTGATATCTTCAATTTCTTTCTCAAGGACTTAAAGTTCTTGTCATACAGGTCTTTCACTTGTTTAATTAGAGCTACCCCAAGGTATTTTATATTATTTGTGGCTATTGTAAAGGGTGATGTTTCTCTGATTTCTTTCTTGATCCATTTATCATTCGTGTATAGAAGGGCTATTGATTTTTTTTTTTGAGTTAATCTTGTACCCTGCCACATTACTGAAGGTGTCTATCAGTTGTAGGAGTTCCCTGGTAGAATCTTTGGGATCACTTATGTAGACTTGTAGTAGGTAGCCATTCCTGCTTTGACCTGGAAGTACAACCCCCTTTGAGGCTTCGGTAACTGTCATGTGGAGCCAAGAGAGTTGGCCCCTCTGGATCTCGGGTCTTCAGGGGTCCTCTCTCGGCTCTGCCTTGTAGGTGTGACAGTTACCGAAGCCTCAAAGGGGGTGGTGCTTCCAGCTCAAAGCTGGAACTTTGTTGCTGGAGAGTTTCTCTCCAGCTCCCTCCAAGCCCCTGTAGTCCCGCAGCCCACTTATAAAATAAACATACAGACGCTTACATTATTTAAATTGTTTGGCCTAATGGCTCAGGCTTCTTGTTATCTAGTTCCTATATCTTAAGTTAACCCATTTCTATTAATCTATACCTTGCCACATGGCTCGTGGCTTACCAGTACCTTACATCTCGCTTTTCATGGCGGCGGCTGGCTGCATTTCTCCTCTCTGCCTTCCTGTTTCCCCAATTCTCCTCTCTGCTAGTCCTGCCTATACTTCCTGCCTGGCTACTGGCCAATCAGTGCTTTATTTATCAGCCAATCATCCACAGCATAGACTATCATATCATCTGCAAATAGTGAAAGTTTGACTTCTTCCTTTGCAATTTGTATCCTCATGATCTCCTTTTGCTGTCTTATTGCTCTAGCCAGAACTTTGAGTACTGTATTGAATAGATATGGGGAGAGTAGACAGACTTTTCTTGTTCCTGATTTTAGTGGAATCACTTTGAGTTTCTTTCCATTTAATTTGATGTTGACTGTTGGCTTGCTGTAAATTGCCTTTATTATGTTTATGTATGTTCCTTGTATTCCTGATCTCTCTAAGACCTTTATCATGAAGGGGTGTTGGGTTTTGTTGAAAGCCTTTTTAGCATCTAATGAGATGATCATGTGGGTTTTTTTTTTCAGTTTGTTTATATGATGGATTACATTGATAGATTTTTGTATGTTGAATCATCCCTACATCTCTGGGATGAAGCCTATTTGATCATGGTGGATGATTTTTTGATGTGGAGAAACTGGTATTTAAATTAAAACATATCAATATACTCATTTACTCTAAGTCATATACCCTTACCCCCTGTAAAATTAGCTGTGTATACTTCTTTTGTAATTTGTTTACAACTGCTTTGGCAATTCCTTTGTTATTTCCCTTTCAGATTTTTTTGAATAAGCTAAAACAGTTGCTTATTCATACACTTTTATGAGCATACAGTCCATGTCAGGCACTCACACTGGTTATAGAAAGAAAACATGCATCCTGTCCCCAAGAAACACTAACAATAAGTTTGACAGCTGCATGGACTGTTTCTTCTTGGTGGTGTAGGATCTGCTCTGTGTTGAGTAGGTCTTTGTTTCAACCTCTGTCTTCATTGATCCAGGTGACTAATGCCTGGGGTGGGGGGGGTGGAGTGCTAGACTAAGAGATAAAGGTTACTGTCTAGTCAGAGTGTCCAGAGGCCAGACTCACTCTGGTCATAGATCAGCTAAGGCCAGTGATCACATCAAGGCTGGGTGAGGCCACTTAGTAGAAAAAGGGCCCTACAAATAAGCAAAAGAGTCAGAGCCCCCCGCCCCCACTTGTTTTCTCTAGTTTTGTTATAGTAAATCCTTCTAGTTTTCCTAAGAGAGGAAACTATTTTCATTCATTCCAGAGACAAAAATGGTAACTGTAAAGCAAGGAATACTGAAGGAATAATTGTACCAAAAGATACCCAAGAGGAGGTCTTACTAATGACTGCTCTAGTGAATGAATAAAGATAAAAAGATATGTGGGGAACTTCTAGAATTATTTATAAGGAGTCAATCACTGTGACTATCTGTTGGCCCTAAATACCTAAGTAAAGGCAACATTTCAGTATTGTGGACCCATGGACATATCTGTAGGGGATGATCTTGATTCTTGACTGATTCTGGAAGATGCAACCTATTGTGAGTCACATCATACCCAGGCCAGGTATTCTTGGACTGTATAAGTAAAGAAAGCTAGCTAAGCATGTGCAACCTAGCAAGCTTTTGTTTCTCTCTGCTCTTGACTGTGTGTGTGATGTGACTATTTGCTTGAGTTCCTGCCTTAGCTTTTCCTCAATGATGGATTGTAACCTGGAACTGTAAGCTGAATAAACCCTTCTCTTCCTAGGTTGTTTTCTGTCAAGAGTATTTTATTACTGCAATAGAAATGAAAATAGAGCAATGCCTTAGGAACATATGTAGTGTTTAAGAGTTGGAAATAGTTGTAAATCAGCTTTTAATAAATTATGTAGGGAAAGAATATATTAAAAGTATGAAAAAAATGAGTTAAATATTATTGCCGAGCTTGGTGATGCACACCTTTAAACCCAGCCCTTGAGGGACAGAGGCAGTAGATACCTGTGAGTTCAAGGCCAGACTGGTCTAAATAGTCCCAGGCCAGCTAGTACTACATAGTGAGGTCCTGTCTCCCAAAATAAATATTATTGTTTGGGACATGCAACTAAATTAAGTTTTAAAAAGACTTACTTTATTTAAAGATGTTAAAATACACATAAATTGTGTGTGTGTGTGTGTGTGTGTGTGTGTGTGTGTGTGTATGTGTGTGCCTGAGCACACACAAGTGCATATACTGTAGTGTGCCTGTGACGATGACAGACCACTCACTTTTCAGTTCTCTCCTTTTATCACGTGGGCCTGGGGACTGAACTCAGGCTCTCAGGCTTGACAGAAGCACCTTACTTGCTGAGCCATCTCACTGGCTCTCATATTTTTGTTGTTATAAAATTAAGATTGATAGTTTTTCTTATAGAATTTTTAGCATGTCATCATATTTTTCTTGGACTCTTATTGTTTCTCTTTCCAAATCTCTTCTGAGTACATTAGAAGGTAAATGCCTTTCCCCACCAAATCAAAACTGTTGCTCTTTTCTCCTCTGGTTTTCCTCCAACTGCAATGTAAGGGTATTTCATTTCAGGGATGACTCTTTCAAAACTTAATTTTTCCCTTGGCATATCCACTAAGTATTTACTGTAAAGTGTAAAGTCTGACTGAGGGGTGTAGGAAGTACAAGATGATACAGGTTGGAACTGTTCTGAGCCCCACAACAGGAATACCTTCCTTAGAAAACTCTACCTTCTGCTTGGGGCTCTTCTGTAAATCTCAGTTGGTTAATGTGATTCAGTGGAATGCTCACTGGACTCCTATCATGTTTCAGAATTATTTGAAGGCCTTATATTTTATTCTAAGAAGTTGAAAACCTACTCATTGGTCAATGATGACAATGAAAGTAAATTGCATCGAATGAATAGAGGAAAATTCAGTCTCCTCCATGGATTTACTTTTTAGGACATGAATATACTGTCTCATTTGTGATGAGGAAGAGTCCAGGTGCCAAAACTGCTAAGGTTGGGTGTGTGTTAAGGAAGTGCTCAAGATAAGGATGAAAAGCGACTTGGGGATGGCTCACGTCTACAGGAACCGTGTGCTATGGAAGCTCACTTGTGGATTTTTCTCAACATCTTTAACTAAAACAAGGGTAAATTTTCTTGTAACTAGAACAAAAATGGAGTCACCCTTATGCTAATGAACAGCAACATCAAAGAGAATTATGATAGCTCACTTAAATATGCTAATGGTCTTGTCATATATAAGGAGATGCTTGTAGAGTTACTTGCTCTTCTTGGGAAAAGAAGCGGCACAGCATGATAGACAAATACAATATCTTGGAACAAGTCAATATTCTGATTCTCTTCTCTTTACCCTGACATACTGTGCTACATGTTAACAGTAAGCATTGTGAGTAGAATACCCATGTTTTAATCTCAGGAATTTGTACATTTAATATCTAACAGGACAAAGAGCCTTTAAGGATGTGGTTAAGAGAGTAGCATGCAAGCAGCAGAGATTTTTCTGTTATCCAGTTGGTGTTTCTGATAACATATACGCTGAGGCAGAGAAAACATGTAGGGTAATGAGAAAGTGAGTAAAGAGGAAGAAAAATGTCATCATGGAAAGATTTTATGTTCTGTGTACAGGTCCTCATTAGGTCTTTGTTACTTGTGGTTCTGAAAGGTATGGGACTGTGTATAAGGGAACTGAAAAATGTGCCAGAATTCTGAACAAAGTTGGACCTACAGCCTCCAAAATACTTACAGCCCATCTTGATCTTGACACCATTTAGGATTTCTGACCCACAGGACAGTAATGTATTGCATTAGTGTTTGTAACATTTCCTCTTTCATTTTTGATTCAATTTATTTGAGCCTTGCAGACTCACATGAATGTCATCTTGAGGTGTCAACTGCTATCCTAATTAAATTTGAAGTAAATGTTGATGCCTCTATAGCAGATTTGGGTCTAGAGCTTGTCATACAACTGTAACACTGTGACAGTAAGCATGTTGTGTCATTTGTTGTAAAGTTCACCACTTACTTCATGATACAGGAAAATGTCATTCTCAGCTTTCTTTCCCATACATTTTTATTTCTTGAACTCATTATTCCAAGGTATTATTTTTAAAAATCGAATAATAAAATAATATCTTGCTGTGGTGGCACACATCTGTAAACCCAGGAGGCTGAGACAAAGACTCAGAGCTAGAGCCATAGTAAGAGCCTGCTTCAGAACATAAATAAGTGAGCAAGGAGCCACTTTTACATCATTCAAAATCAGAAATGTGTGTGACAAGAACACCAGAGCTCTCCTCCTTTTCTCTATGACGGGGCTGCTCAGCTGCAATTTCCCACACAGTTGTCATGAACACTGAGATCTTCAATTTCATTATTTCCACTGTTCCCACCATGGTGACCTGACAGCTTCATGGTGTTCTCGGGTTTTATGATCAGCCATGGCAAAGCTGTGGTAGGCAGTGGTACTATTTATTTGTTCATGAATAGTTTGGGCTGGAAGCATTAGCTAGCTATCATAAGCCACTGAGGTATGAGTGCACTTTGCCTTTGTAGTACATTCACTGCCTACTGTCCTTCGTAAAAGAAGTATGAGTCCCACCATTACTGGAAGGAAAAAAGCCAGTTTTTAAAAAAAAAAAAAAAAAAACGAACATTTCTTTGAGTTTATAATATAAATTGCATCATTTTTCTCTTTCCTTTTCTACCTCCAGACCCCTCCTTTTTCTCTTTTAAATCCATGGCCTCTTTCATTAATTTTTGTTATATACATATACATATACATATATGTGTGTGTGTATTCATATACATATATACTTCTGAAAACATAAATATAGCCTGTTCAGTCTGTATAATGCTACTTATATGAATATGTTTTCAGGGCTGAACATTTGATATTGGATGACTAATTCATTTGCTGTTTCCTGGA
Organism: Peromyscus aztecus; assembly: GCA_902168405.1. NCBI lineage: Eukaryota > Metazoa > Chordata > Mammalia > Rodentia > Cricetidae > Peromyscus > Peromyscus aztecus. The sequence goes on along the minus strand of CABHPQ010197362.1, from coordinate 18,117 downwards.
GAAGACAATTTCTCCCACTCTCAGCATTCCTTAGTTGTCTGTTGTCTCTGTTTTTTTTTTCTTTTTTTTTTTAGCATATCTATTATTACCCTTGTTCAGCTCATATTTAGGCAGCCACGTTGGTAAGGTTTTATGGTTGTAGTTTCTGACATTACTATGATCCTCTGGCTCTTACGATCTTTTTACCATCTCTTCTGCAATGACCCCCGACCCAGTCTTTGGTTCAGGAGTTGTGCTATAGATATATCTGTTGGGGCTGGGCTCTACAGCTCTACATGTTGATTGGTTATAGTTTTCTGCATGGTTTTCAGCTGTTGCAAAGAGAAGTTTCTTTGATGAGGGTTGAGGACAATTATCTGTGAATATAAGGATAAAAATTTAAAATGTAGTTAGGAATTATGCTGGTTTAGCAATGTGGTGGTTGTAAGTTCTAGATCTACGACTTCATTATCCCTGAGTAGTTGGCTAGGTTTCCAGTTCCAGGTATGATTTCCCTCTTGCTAAGCAGGTCTGACTGCACCCTTAGGGTTATCATACCATGCTGGCTGTTGTCCTTTTTTAAAATTGTTGCTGCCTTTTAAGCCATTGCTGTCTGAATCAGCAAGTGCAACTCTGCCCCTACCAGCAGTGGTTAGGCGACAAGAGCTGCAGCCTGAGGGAATTCTGCTTCCGAAGGCACTGACTCTTTCAAAGCTACAAAGAGAACTTAACTAAATCTTTGTCCCTCTAAAGAACTCAAGATTCAAAGGTTAAGGTGGAATTCTGCTCCACAGAGAGAATGAATAGTAAGTAGCTCACTTCCTCTCCTTGTTTGCATCCTCCAAAAAGCCCTCATGTTTCTCCTCACCCTTACTTAAAAACCCTTCTCTACCTGGCTCCTGCCTACCACTTCCCGTCATCTAGTTGCTGACTCAGCCTCCTGACCACAGGTAAATTTTATTTAAACAAACACATCTTTGCATTATTAAATAAATGTTCCAGATCGTAAACAAAAGTAACACACCTTAAAATAATATTCTATAACATTTCTCCCCTTTTATCTAAACAAAAAATGAAAGATTTTTAACTTTAACATAATAAGACTGTGTACAATAAGAACAATTAGCAAGTAAAGATTGCATTCACAATGTAATGAATTCCAGTTCATTTGTGTTTGGCAAACTAAAAGAAAATACTCCATTATCTATCCCATATTAGTGAATCTAAAGTTTTATACTTAATTTTCTCTTTATCATAACTAAGGAAAACTGCATAACTATCTAGTCTTCAACTCCATCAAAGACCCTGGAAATCCAGGAAAGGTGCAAAGCTACACAGAGAAACCCTGTCTCGAAAAACCAAAAAAAAAAAAAAAAAAAAAGACCCTGGAAGGACAATATCATTTGAATAAACAAAAACTGCATTGCAAACAACTTCCAAAACTCTAGGAAAGACAGAGACATCTGACTGCCTGGACAGTCACTCAAAGTTCCTTCTGCAACCTTGGGGCATCCATCTTCAGCCTACATGCCTAGAGTATGAGGCAGACTTCTCAGTGAAGCAGGAACTTTGAAGGACTGTCCTGCCTTGTTTTGGCAAAGTTCATCAGTTGCTTTTCTCTGTGTCCTGCAGAGCATCTGACAGACTCTTCTGTGAATCAGGAATTTAGAAAGATTGTCCTGCCTTGTTTTGACAAAGTTCAACAGTGTTTTTCCTGTGTGTCCTGTGTGTCCAGTCTGTACAGCACGTTGTCAGCAGTCAAAGGCAAAGAATAGTTTCTTTACCCAGTGGCTAATCTTGCTGCAATGAAAGCAAACTCCATTAGGAGTTTCTTTAATGCCCACCATCTTTTATGAAGTAAACTGGTGCACATTTTAAATGCCATATTCTGTAGGTCTTTGTCTCTCTAAAATATATCTCTATATAGTTTGGAAAGCATACCTAACATATCTACAATTTTGATTGTTATAAATGACTAACCACTAACCTATGTTTCTTTACTATCCTATATAGTTTATAATAATAGTTTTCAAAAACTAGAATTTTACCTTACATTTTAAAATAAACTGCATAGGTAAAATACCTTAAAAAAGAATGGAAACACACACACACACACACACACACACACACACACACACATACACACACACAATGTTGTAACAAAAATAACCTTAAATTTTTATCAACATACAAAAATCTTTTAAACAAGAGTAGAAATATTTATACAGTGTAACAAAAATAACTTTAAATTTGTATCAATATACTATATTCCCATAAATAGCAAATATCCATAACCCACCAAATAACCAAAAGCCTCCCACACCACTCTTGGGAATGTGGAGTCATGTTCCCCAAACTGCTTCCTGCTGTCTGTGGACAAAGTTTCTTCAGGATCTCAGAGAGAAAATTTTGAGATAATGACTAAGTCCTGGGAAAACAAGCAGTAACTTTTGCTGATAGATATCACCTGTTAAGTTTCAGGTCTTGCCTGATCAAACCTGATCCATATTAACACCGAAGGAATCTATAGCATTTCATCTCCTGTAGAAACAAAACTCTAAAGCATTTTTATTTCCATTTGACAAATATATTTTTTGACTTTTTAGTAGTTAAGGCATTCCTAAAGTATATAGGCTGATTTATTTCAACAGTCACTTTTTCAGTTACAAGTCTCTTTGCATCTGTCCTTTGCTTTTCAACAATCAAAAAAATTCAAAATCAACACAGCAACATGCTGGATCCAGACTTCCTGTGTATTTCCCATCTTACATGGCTTTTTTCTTTTATATTACTTATATCTTTCTTTAAAGACTTTATTATTATTTTTAAACTATTCATTTCTTTCTATGACTATTCCTTTTTTCTTTCCTTAAGCCTACACACATTGTTAAACACACTATAACCTGTTTAGAGGGTTTTCTATCTGGACCTCTTTTATTGTGTATCTTCAACTTTTTTTGACCATATGAACAAACCTTTAAACTGCTAACCTACATGGGGATCCTCTGCACTCAGCTCTCAGCTGGCTCTGCCCACTTATCGAGTTGTGAAAACTAAGCATGAAGCTCAAGGCCAGTTGGAGGTTTGTCTGACCAGAACCTGCATTCAATCCTCCTAGAGCTCTAGAATGCTGATGCTTGCCCTGTGGCAGGCATTTTTACTTAGTTTTTTTATTCCTACTTATTGTACTGACTAATCAAGGGCTTGCCAGTAGGCAGAAACTCTTAAAGGAGCCATATCCTCTTTTTTTTTTTTTTTCCCTCAAAGCTTTCTCAGGCCCTATGGAAATATGAGCGCCACACTGGTACTTCAAAATGTTGTTCTTTGTTTTGGCTCTTTTGGGGGGGTCCTACCACCCAGCTCTCAAATAAATCACACATGGAGGATCATTATTACTTATAAATGTCCAGCCTTAGCTTGGCTTATTTCTTGCCAGCTTTCATTAACTTAAATTATGTCGTCTACTTTCCTTTTGCCCCTGGGCTTTTTCCATTCTTCTACTTCTATAAATCTTACTCTTACTCTGTGGCTTGCTGTATAGCTGGGTGGCTGGTCCCTGGAGTTCTCCTTCTTCTCTGGCTACTTTTTCTTTCCTCCCAGATTTCTCCTTCTATATATTCTCTCTGCCTGCCAACCCCACCTATCCTTTCTCCTGACTTGCTATTGGCTGTTCAGATCTTTATTTGACCATCAGGTGTTTTAGACAGGCACAGTAACACAGCTTCACAGAGTTAAACAAATGCAACATAAACAAAAGTAACACACCTTAAAATAATATTCTACAACAGCTAGTTATTAGTATGGTTCATTGATGTTATATAATAGCTGAGTAGACTGTTGGTTACTTCCCTCTTTAGAAAGCCAGCATGGCCTCTTTTAGTACCATGAAAGCTTGTGCATAAGGAGGAGGATTTCAGGTAAGTTCCAGGTCAGGAGCTTCTAGGCCCTGGGTTTGAAATGTATAGTGTCTTCAGAAATAGGGACTTACCTTCCACCTGAGGGTGAGGGGACAGTAAAGGGTAATGGCAATAGCTTTTAATGTTTTGGGAATCTCTTAGACAACCTTGACTAACAACTCCAAAGAAGGCTTCTTATGCTTGGTGTTGGGATTTTGTTAGATGGTATTTGATTCTTAGAGGGAGCATTGTAAACCCAGATGAGAAAATTTCATTTGAACTATATGTATATGTTTGTTTAAACACAGATTTATGTGTATCATAGTTTTTTGGTAGACAGTAAATAGTATGATTCTTCATAACTTTTAAAGCATCCTTACTGTTATTTTAACCCTCCTATCTCCTTCTGTATTTATATCCTCCCTGCCTAATTAGAGCCCTCCCTGTTCTTTCCCTTTCCCCAATCAGATTACTTATACTCTGCTCTTCTCCTCTCTAATGATCCCAGTGGTAGTTCCGTCTTACTTTCCTAGTTTCTGTAGATATTTCAAGATGTATGCTCACATTTCAATATTTGGGTCTAGGAGCCTCAGATGAGAGAGAACATGTAACATTTGTCTTTCTGTGTCTGGGTTACCTCACTTAATATGATCTTTTCTAGTCCTATCTAATTACTTGCAAATTTCATGATTTCCTTTTTTTTTTTTTTCACAACTGAATAGTATCCCATAGTGTGTTATGTATCATGTTTTTGGCTGCAGGTCATTTAGGTTGTTTCCACCTCATAGCTATTGTGACTAGAGCATCAATTAATATGGTTGATCAAGTTTCTGTCAAGTAGCGGGAGCAAGTTTCTGTGGAGTAGGATGTCAAGTCCTTTGGATATATGCCAAGGAGTGGTATAACTGGGTCATATGGCAGATTTATTTTTAGCTTTTTGAGAGTTCTCCACACTGATTTCCAGAGTGGCTGGACCAGTTTGGATTCCCACTAACAGTGAACGAGGGTTCCCTTTTCCTCATACTCCTTCCAGCATTTGCTGTAGGTTGTTTTCTTGATCTTTCCCATTCTGACTGGGGTAAGATGAAATCTCAAAGATGTTTTTATTTGCATTTCCCTAATTATTAAGGATATTAATTATTAAAAGAATATTCATTATTAAGGAATGTTTTTTGAGACATTTCTTAGCCATCTTTTGTTTCTTTCTGTCTTTCTTTCTTTTTTTTTTAATTGAGAATTCTCGTTCGGGTCTCAGGTCCATTTTCTGAACGGATTCCCCTTTATTTTTGACTCTTTGACTTTTGAGTTTTTTTTTTAATATATATGTATGTGTGTATGTATGTATACTCTGGGTATTACTCTTCTGTCATATATATAGCTGACAAAGGTCCTATACCATCTATACAGTTCTGTGGGCTTCTGCTTGATGTTCTCTTTACTTGTGCAGAGGTTTTTTAGTTTTATTAATTCCCACTTGTCACTGTTGGCATTAATTCTTGAGCAACAAATAGAGTCCTATTCAAAAAGTCCTTCCTTCCACCTATATCATGTAGGGTATTTATGATGTTTTCTTCTAGCAGTTTCAGTTTTAACATTTAGGTATTTGATCCATTTGTAGTTAGTTTTTGTACAAGATGAGAGATAAAGTTCTAATTTCATTCCTCTGCATCTGGACATCCAATTTTCCTAGCATGACTTGTTGAAGATGCTTTCTTTTGTCTAGTGTGTGTGTGTGTGTGTGTGTGTGTGTGTGTGTGTGTGTGTTTTGGTACCGTTGTCAAATATGAAGTGGCTAAAGTTGCATATACTCACGCTTGGGTCTTTGAGTTTGTTCCATTAGTCTACGTGTCTGTTTTTGTGCCAGCACTGCATTTTTTTTATTACTATGGCTCTGTAATATATCCAGAAGGTGAAATAGAAGGTATTATGCCCACAGCATGTATTTCTTCCTAGTTCGGGAGATGTAGATTCTAATTCCTCTTTTTAACTTTTTTGTTGTGTTAGGAATTGAATTTTGTGCCTTACAAATGCCAGGCAATCACTCTATCACTGAACTACCTCCCCATTCCACGATTCTTTTTTTTTTTGTTATGTATATATCACTCTGAAAGGTGTTAAGGAGGGGTACTAGTCTAAGAAATTCAGATGAGTTAGGTCAGTGCTTCTTTCTAGTGGTTTCTGTTACTGAAGACTACTTTCTACTGAAATTCCCCCTTCTCACTTCCCTATAGCTGTTTGGAGGTAGATTAGCAAGTCTATGCTGGGCTTCCTTTGATTGATTGAGTCTCTGAGGTAGAGTGGAGATCCTATCTACCTATATTTACCTTTGTCTAAACTTAGGCTTCTGGAGAAAGTTCTATCATCAAATTCCTGTGGTCCTATATATTGTGTCCTGGCTGTGACCAGGATGGGCGTGGGAAGGTTGTGGTCAGGGAGAAGTGAGGTGTGAATGTGAGGACTGGTGGGTTGGGATCTGGGTGGGTTTATGCATCTTTTAGCTTCAGACTCCCTTACCACAGCATTGCTTCTGTCTGTCTCCCCTGTCAGTGCTACTGTATCAAGTTCTCTGTGTACTTCCTGTGACCTAGATCTCTTTCTCTTCTAGGCAATGGCTGAGAGGGAGAGGGAATAAGGGTCCTGGAATGTTTGGCATATATTTTGGAAGCATGGCCGTTAAGTGGCATTGTATCTTTGATAGAGAATATATTGACCCAGAAAACAGAGTGTGGGAGTATTATCTCTCATCTCTTTGAATTGTGAGCATCCTGGAAGATCAGGTATGTATGTAAAGTATTTGACAAAGTAACTCCAGAATGTTGTCCAAAAGCTTTGCTGATTTATACACTCCCACGGGCTGTGTTTCATGCTTACAACGTGCCTTTGTTTCACACTCACACGTGGCATTGCTTAACTCTCCGAATTTTCCTTTGTGCAGTCAAGTCAAAGTCATAATTTACAAAATGACTGGGCTTCCACATACACCATGAGCTCTGAGTCTTTTTCTGTCCAGTAGTTGAAAAGAAGAAAGGTATAGGTCAGATAGTTGGGAGGGAGAGCTGGATGTAGTTGAACTGTAATGGTGGAAGAACTTGAAATCTTTAGTCAGTTCTTCTTTGAGATTTCAGTGTTACTCTGGAAACAGTTGCTCATCCTGACTTCGGGCATTTTCTCTTCTATGCTAAGTGGTGAGACCCAGTCCTGTTCTCACTCACTAGGATTCAAATGCTTATTATATCATTTTTGTGAATGTGTCCTGGGAAAAGAGTGTTAAAGCAACCTTTGGCTTTCTGGGCAGAAAAAAGATGCACACAGTTCATTGTGAAGTTGCAAAAGTTTATTTTTTACATAGCTATTTGAGCACAGAGTTCAAGTCACCCTGTTTTATTTTACTACAGAGATACACACAAGAAAGGAACACCCCTCTAAGTGGGTAGTTTGGTGATCTGGATCTATGGGAGACCTTCCAGTTTATGGTGCTGCAGAGATTTCACGTGCAGTAGTCCTCATGTAGGTAGTTACTGGGTATATTTTCTCACCTTCAGGACATATGCCCTTAGCTGGCACAACTTCTGCCTTCCCTCGTAGGACAGCCTTTGCTACCGAAAGGAAAGCAGAACTGTTAACTCATGAATTCCACATAACTTCATCTCCACCCTTCCTGATTTGAACATACTCTGATTCCCCTTCCTAAATGCAAGGTAGAGTTGCTGTTTGAACTCCCTTCCCTTAATTTCAGCTCCTTCTGTCCCCTCATTTCCTTTCAGTTTGGTTTCTCATCACTTTCCATTCACTTTCCCCCTTTCTTTCTGCTATAACATTGATTCTTCTACTTATTTTTTAATGTGCTGATACTTCCTGACGTTCACTGTTATCTGACATTCATAAGCAGGTAGGAAATGCTCCCACTTACCAGAGACTTGAATATCCCAGAAGAAGCTGTTTGTAGTACATATGCAAGCAGTGTACGCTGCATGAGCAGAAAGATACTTGATGTTTGGATTGTCCTCAGTGCTGACTTTTACCTGAGGCAAAGGAAGTGGGAAAGGGTTAAAGAGTTCAATACAGAGAAGGCAGCCTGGGATTGGCCGTGAAGAAAAATTAGCATTTTCCAAGGCATTGTGAGAATGGACTATCAAATATTTCCTCTTACCTATCTGGGTACACTTGATGCTTAGCAAGTTGTCTATAAATGATGTTTCAAATTTAATTTTGGCCCTATTGAGTATAAGAAGGAAAACATCTGATGTTTCCCTTGGCATAGTGAATGACTGAAGTTTAAAAGTGTTTTTACAAGTTGTCATATATTACATTTTCCCATATAATGGAGTGAAACTGTGTGTGTGTGTGTGTGTGTGTGTGTGTGTGTCTGTGTGTGTGTCTGTGTATGTTTGACTCATCAGCTGGTTTAGGGTTGGGTAACTAAGCACTTTATTTTAGAAATGTCAGGGCCGAAGAGTATCGCTGTTGCATTATGTTTAGGGTATTCGTTCTTTTTCATCTGGACTGGGGCTGAAGATGTCTAAATCAGGGTCAGAGAGAATGACACAAACCCCTCCAGGACCAAGAGGGGGTTAAAGCAGGAGACACCAGTTGTCAGCTCTGGTGTGGTGAACTGACTGTGACAAAGACTGGCAGACAATAGAGTTTATAACCCCAGCTCTCTGACTTTTGTCTTCTAGCTGTGTGACACAGTTCTTGTCACACTGATTTTTCCTCCTGCCATTGTAAGATGACAGTATTGATACCTGTATCCCCTGTATGAGTTCATGAATCTTTGTACTTTCTGAGTGAAATTGACAGACACCATTTGAGACTTAAAGATGTTCACTATACAAATAAAAACAGTCCCAGGTTGAAAGTTTCTGGCTAACTAATGTTTAGACATTGTTTTTACTTCAGCCAAGAGATATAAAACTTTTAATCAATGGTCAAATATAAGGAATGACTTCTACATGGGTTAAGCAATACTGTGTTCTAAATCGAACAGAGGGAACATCAGGGTATCTACCCATTACTGGATCAAATACATTTCTAGCATTATTTTTATCTGGGTAAATATCAGGAACTTTTACCCTGTATTTCTATTATGGCTTTTGGTATAACTAAAAATTTCCCTTCTTTTTGTAATGGTTTTTTAAATTTCAGTTTTAAAAAAGATTTACGTATATATATTTTGTGTGTGTATGGGAGAGAGAGTGTGTGTGTGTGTGCACACCCAGTGTCCACAAAGACCAGAAGATGGTGTCAGATGCCCTAGAACATGACCCACCCATCCTCTGAAAAAGCAAGTGCTCTTAACCACTGAACCATATCTCCAACCCTCAAACCTTCTTTTTGTATGTCTTTTCTAAAAGTCCAAAGAGAATGTTAAGGAATTGTGAAAGACAATGAGCAGGAGGTGAAGAATTTAGAACAACTGAAGAAGAAAGTAGACCCAGGAATGAAGGTGGAGACAGTGTGTGTCCATGCTTATAGGGTGTAAATGAGCCCTCACATTAAGGGACAGCACAGTCACCCCTCTGCTATATTTCTTAGACCTGCCAAAGTATATTGATCTGCCACTTCTTGGCTCTCCACCATTACTGCATGAGGTGGAGTCAGGGGATGAGAGGAGGTAGGAACATAAGACTGATAGTGTTTCCTGTTCATTGCAACTTATGTGTATCTTTGTTGCATAGCCATTTTCTTATTTTCATGCTTCCCATTCCTTTTCCTTCCTCCTAAATTTTCCTCTAGTTTCCTTGTGAAGACCTTTAGCCCACAGTTAAAAGCCCCCACTCAGCAATCTCCTTCATAACCCTATTACTTTACCTTTAGGAATTTGTAACACATACATTTCTAACACAATTTATCTGAGTTTCAAAGCTATGTACGCAGAAACGCTTCAAAGAGCAGCATTTAGCACCGTATCAACTTGCTGAAATTTCTTTATGATAATACTTCTTTTTCATGTTAACTCTCAGTTACTCACTTACCGCCATACATTTATCCACATTGTTTGTAATCATGATTTCTACTGTAAATTCATTTGCATTTTTTATTGGAGAAATTTTCATGTTTACTGAAAATAGATTGTTCCTGTAACAGTAGAAAAAGCAGAAACAAAAAAAAATCACATTAAAGTCCACTACTTAGGTGTTCTTTTATTAACAGGCAGAGAGAATCAGGAACCAACTGTCAGGGAGACACTTGTGAAGTTCAACACTTTACTCTGGAAGGACCCTCTGCATGCAACTTCTCTTAAAGTATTCCATGTTTCTAGCCAACACACATATCCAACAGGATGAGACAAATGGAGGTCAGAATATAAAAAAAATGGTCATAGTCCTGGTCACCTCTAGAATGTAGAGAGATGGGCTGGCAAAGCTTCTTTCTCTTTGTCTATTCCCAGTCACTATTCCCTGGTGGAGGTTCATAATTTCACAGTCTACCTCAGTGCACTCACCATTCTCTTTTCCTTATACAATTATCTAAAATCCCCCCTTCTCAAAGCAGAAGGATTTGAAAACCCCAGAGTCCCCTAATTCAATCATGTAGATCAACCAGCTTTATAGTAACAACTGATTCACCTCAGTATTTTTTCTTCAGCTCACTGCTCTTTAGCCCTAATGTACGGAGCTCCAGAAGTTCTAGTTGACAAAAGTTCTATTCTCAACTCAAATCCTCTTGATATCATTTCCTGTGTTGCCCAGACCTCTACCTCTCTTACAGAAATGGTCTCCCTTAGCAGGTAAATTTTCCCCATCCAAATCTCCATGGATTCATTACCATCTGGTAGATTCTCCTTTCCCACATGGTTCTATGTGCTGCTAGTGGACTCTGATTTCTCCCTGTAACTCAAGGCTTTCCTCTTGTCAAAAGTCATAGAATCCTTTGTATATTTTTTTCTCTTTGTAGGAATTTGAATCTGATATTTCTTTCCTCCTTATGTCACAGACTTAGATAATAGATTTATCACATCAGGAACCTTGTGTAAAGGAACATGTATAGAAGAGTGGGGTACATGATCAAGTTTCTGCATTATTTTCTTTTGTTTAAATAAACCTGCTTCCATTGTGGTCAACAGAACCCTACATATTGGAGTTGATGAAGATGTTGGCCTTTGCTGTGTAATAATTTTTCTATGGGTAATTTATTAGTTTTGTTTTTGTTGTTATTTGAGTCAAGACATCCACTCTGTTACCAGAGGAGTCTTGAAAGTACGTTCCTTTGCTTCTGTATACAAAGCCTAAAATTAGAGATGAATTATAGCCTATCCATAGCTTATCCCCCAAATATAGGGCAAGCTCACCTCTCTGCTCATATTTCTCATGTTGATGAAAATGATAAGACTATAAACCTAGGCAGAAAAGTCATTTTTAACAGAAACTTTTAATTATCACCTAGTCATTTGGTATCAGGACATAGGCTTGAGAAGCTACATATTGCCTCAGAGTTTAGAAAAGTGAAACTCAGAGACACAAATAATGAGAATCCAATATGTGTTCTCATCAAGTAGGAACATATCCTAGGAAGGTGGTGAGGGAAAAGGAGTGTCTTACCTATTGTCCTGACCATAGGCAGTCTCCAGAATAAAGCACATAACCAGGAGATGTATAACAGCTCCCAGCTGGTGGAGAACTTGTAGAGAAAGCATGTTGTAAGAGTTGACACTCCTGAGTCTTGACCATCTGGAACCCAGATCTCTACTTTTATTTGTAGCCAGTGGACAAATGAAGCAGATGGGCAGCTCCACCCAGTTGAAATCGTCATATGTTGGGATCCCTTCCATTGAGACCTTGTTTATTCTTCTGTAATAAAGGTCAGTATTCAGCTGGAACTGAATATCCAATTTGAATTGGATTATAGTGAATAAGAAATGAGTTTTTCTTTGTTTTGCCAATATGAGATTAGAATGTTCTTAGATTATTAGGGTGGATCCAGTTCCAATTTTTATAAGTAAGATTTTTTTTTATCCTTTGCTTCCTTACCTGCTCTCATTGTGGAGATATGTAAATGTTAATCACTTCTTTCTGTCTTCTGATACCATAGAATCTCACCTACTTAGTAACTCAGAGAACCTCACCTCAAAATTTTTCTGTAGTTGAGCTATGACTACCAATTTTATTATTACTCAACTCACTTGATTTGTGTCTGGAGGTCTAATGGGTCATCTGTAGGATATGATGGTCCTCCCTTGCATACACAGAAAGTTTCTTGAAAATTCAAGGCATATATTTATGAAGAAGTAACATGTGACTGGGGGGGTACAGATAAATTTGATATAATTTTAACCATATCTTCAGAGAGCAAAAACTTGGTCAGCTTAGCTTCTTGTGTATTTGTTCTTCCAGAAGACTTAGGTTCACGTTGAAGGGACTCTGGACAGCCCTAGCATGGTGAGCATGACTCTGGTAGGCCTTGCCCTTCTCCCCGAGTCCCTCTTCCTTGCTAAAAACTATTAGATTACATTCCTAAAGCGATCCACCAAGGTCTGTTCCCTTATTTGGACACATCCTCCTCCTGAGGCTGACTACCAAGTTCTTGCTATCATAGTATTGAAGTCCAGCAATCAAAAGCCCCTTTTGGCTCATCTAATTAAGATGTCTAATTAAAATTAAACACATTATCCTAACACAAGGTTTCCCTTTGTATTTTTATAAACTGCTATTTTCCTATATGCTACATCTGTCTCCTCTCTATCCAGAGGAAGTCTTTGTCACTCTAGGACAAATATTCCTGTCCCCTTCCCCTTGTCCCTTTCCCTTCCCCCTTGTCCTCTATCTCCTATCTTTTTTGCTTTTCCCCTGTCCTCTGTCTCTCTGGTACAAATAAATCTCCTTTGTGCTTGGTCTTGGGTGTCCTAAGCAGATACTTTTCCTTTTACACATTAAATATGTAGGGATTATAATCTAGAAACTTCCAGGAAAGGTCTTGTCATTCTAGCCCTTTGCTCCTCTAACAGCATTTACCCCTCAGCCTGCTTTTTCTACCTGTGGGGAGCTCAGATGTGAAGAGAGATGCTGGGCTCCATTTTCAACAGGAATTTGTGCTCACCTCCACTGAACTCCAAGATAATAAGTCAGCTGAAGAAGCTCTTGCAGAGTTAGAGTAACTAGGGGACCCATGGATTAACCCACCTACCGTTGAAATAGGAGAATCTTGGTACCCTGTGTTAGATGGCAAGGTGATGTCTAAGAGAGGATGGGTCAGGATAGCTCAGAATTCAGTGTCAGCTATTCCAGGATTCTCCCTGAGACAGAGTGCTGAGGTGACAGGATCTTGAGTTTACATGTGGTTTGAGATGGCATCTGCTCCATTAGCTTTTTATTTTACCAGTGTTGCCTGTGGATTGGGAGGGGCTATTCTCAAATCCCAGATGCTATGCATCCTTATATTTTTTTAAAAATATAAACTCCTTAAATGAACTTCCTCACTTCCCTTACATTCATTGTTTACTTAAGAATTTTTTGAGTTTTCTTTCTCTTTGTTTAACTTACCTGTTTGTCAGTCTTGCTTAATGTTTAAAGAAATAGTTTTTTATTTCATTGATTCCTTGTAATTGTTAAAGTTTCTATTGCTTTAAGTTCAGGAAAATGGGGAAAAAGATGACCTGGACCAGCAAGTCATTCTTCAGTGGCAGGGTCCTGGGAGAGAAGACCAGGAGATCAGAAAATAAACAGGATAGAAGTTAGAAAATATAAGAAAGTTTAGGATCAGGAGGTCTTTCAAAAGCTATGTCTTATGGGAAGCAACCTTATTAAGAAGTAAAGCATCTTATATAGTATTTCTGGGGGAGAAATGGAAGAAGTTGGCAAGAAGCTTTTGAATTGAATAATGCTGCACAAGGGAACACAGGGTATCTCAAGAACATCACAGACTGGAGCACATAGCAACCTTGAGACTGATAAGCATAGCCCCGTATAATGGGAAGAGTTGGGTTCTTAGGATCTCTACATATACATCAGGGCCTCAGGGAAAATTGCCCATAGCCCTTGCCCTAGGGTATTATTGGTCCTGTCAAGCATGTTCCTAGTTTTGAAAAGGAGTTATATTCCTTTTCCATACATCAAGGCCTCAGGGCAAGCCTCAGTTGATCAGGCCAGCTTTCAACAGGAATAAGATAAGGTAACTGAGAGGGATGAAACATAATCAAATAATGTTACATCTATGGAAAAGCCTGGAACCTTATTTAACCTCAAGACCTATTCTTCATTAAAGACTAATTGTAGTTTAGCCTCTAAACCTATCAGTGTAGGAGGAGTTGGGCATATAGGAAAGACAGCTAAAATTAAAGGCCATTTTAGGGGTATCAAAGAAACAATACAGTAGAAGCTCCCTAAAATATATACAAAAATGAAGGCAAAACAAATAAAACCATCAGTTAATGGGGGAGACAGAGCCCCAAATGGGTATCACTTATTTCCAAATAAAGCTTCCAGTACCAGTATTGTGTTACAGCTAATTTAGTTGTTGGCCCAAGTGGTCCCCTGGGAATTCCCAAACAACCCAGGCTCTTGTGGAGACTACAAGTTGTTCTACATAAACTGACAGCCAAGCCCCATTGCTGAAGACAACACTTAGATAACTCATTGAACATGAAGAATTTGAGCTGGTGCCTGCACAGAAATTTCATCCCTACATTTAATGCCTTTGGTACAGAAAGGTATCTGCAGGCTACCAAAGAGGAAATGTAAACACCAACCCAGCCACAAACCATTTGTTCTACAGTGGTGTCCTCTTAACAAAATATGCTAATTCAGTGGTGACACAAAGCTTATGGGAATAATCCACCAATATCTGACTTGACTCAAGTCCTACTTCACCAAATGGAACCCATACCTGACACTGCTTAGGTGACCAAGAATGTGAGACCAGATAGCCTAGGGACCTAGGGTAGAACCAAATACTACTGTTGTAAAAAAAATAAATAAATAAAGCAAAACAAAACATAATGCAGCAACAAAATGAATCCTAATGACTCCTTGTTATGCTCATATATCAGCACCTGCACAGCCATTATCAGAGAAGCTTCCTCCTGCAGCAGATGGGAACAAATACAGGGACCCACAGCCAGATATGCACAAAGTGAGAGACCATGGACCACTCAGGCCTAATCAGATATCTCCATCAAATCTCTCCACTTGGGACTCAAGGAACTCTTCAGAAGAAGAGGCAGAAAGAGTGTAAGAGCTGGAGGGGATGGAAGACACCAAGAAAACAAGATCCTCGAAATCAACAAGTACTCTTAACTACTTTCCATCCCCATCCTGTTTTTCAGTTTTGTTTTGTTTTGTTTTTCTAATGAGAGGCAGAAATGGAGTGGATTTGGATGGGAGGGGAAGAGGGGATGAAGTAGGAGGAGCAGAGGACAGGGAAACCATAATTAGGATATATTATATGAAGAAAAAAAGTCCATTTTCAATAAAATGAAAAACAATGAAAAAGAAAGAGAAATATCAAAGAATAGAAACAGATTTTCAAGCCAATGGCCCAGCTGTACCAGAAAAAACAGAGCTCTGTCTTTTCTCTTTTACTTAGCAGTACTTCTGGGATAGACACAGGCTTTGTCTCATGCATCTGGAATTGAGGGGCAGCAATTTATGCTGTTGTAGAGATTTATATTTACAACACACAGGTTATAATACAGTGTAGGATGTTCATCTCTTTCATATGTCCTTTGCCCTGAGGGTATCCTAAGAGCCTTTTGGGAGGCATTTCTCCACATTGCAGACCATGGTCCCACCTCATGAATTCATGAAAACGACACCAATGCAAATAAATACGATTTGCTGTACATTGAGCTGATCTGTTTAAAATAAATAACAATGCATGGTTTTCAGAAGTAAACGTGTGCTGGATGTGTTATAAGAGAGGTGATATTTACATTAGTGTTTCATTGATTTTCATTTGCAGAAACTCAGATGGTGGCAGCGTGTTCAGCACCATGGAAGCCAGCCTGGTGATGACAGGAGAGACTGAGGATGGGATACCAACCACATCATGACAGATGTGCAGGGACAAATGTGTGCACCCGTGTAGGAATGTAAAGCTCCAGGCAGTGTGAGCAGGAAGGGTAACATCTCGTTTGAATGCAGGTGTGTAACTCAATTTGTGTTAATGCTACATGAACATGCATTTTAATTTTCTGTGCAATAGATGTTGAACTTGGGCAGCATTTTCTCAGGGTCATTTCTGAGTACTCAGTTTATGCTTGATGGAGTAAAACATAGTAGATTATTGTTTTTCTGCTTTCATGGAGTTGACAGGTTTGGGGGTGACCCTCCACTCAGTTCTGACAATAGTTCTAAATGTCTTGATCCAGGCAATCTCAAGGAATGCAGAGAACAGAAGATGGTAGGATGCCTTGCTCATCTTTGATGTAGGGGGGAGGGGCTTGGTCCTGCCTCAACTGAATGTACCAGGCTTTGCTGACTCCCCTTGGGAGGCCTTACCCTTTCTGAAGAGGGGATGGGGGTGGGGCAGGGGAGGAGGCTGAGGGGAGGCAGGAGGAGGGATGAGAGGGGGGTCTGTGGTTGGTATGTAAAATGAATTAAAATTTTTTTTAAATAAAAAAAAGGATATAAGATGTCAAAAGCTTCTTTTTAGTTACCTTACATTAGGGAGAATGAGGCCAATTGCGTCAGTGTCCTAAAGGTTAGAATGTTCAAATCAAAAAGCCCAAATAAGTATTAGAGCTAAGAGAGAAGATGCATTGTGCAGATGAAAGTATCCATGACTTTGGCCTATGTGCCCCTCTGTTTTTCCTTTTATTTATTTATACATCAAAACGCAACAGCTTTGGCATGGATCCGTTAGATTCCCCTGTAGTATTGCTTTTTTAAAATCTGTAATAAAAAGAAGCTATTGGCATCCATCTCCAGGCTTTGCATAACATATTCCATGGAACTTGGCAGCTTGGAATGAGTCACGGAGTCCTTACTGAGTGGGAGAGAATGTCATATCTACACTCTTCCATTTATATCTTGTGAACTAAACAGGAAAAATATACTTTGCAGGTTAAGAGTTCCGTTTGCAGTTAAGAATGAGTTTCTGTTTGTCCTGTATTTGTTTGACACATCTGTACCAGATGTGCTTGATCACATGTGGGTGGGAGGTATGTGGGGAGGAAGTATGTCAGGATGTATGCTTACCTCTGAATATCCAGTCAATAGGGGGGAAGTACTCAGTCAGGAAGTACATCAGGATATATGCTTGCCTCTGGTTGGACCTGATGGGAAATACATTTCATTAGCTGAAATAGTTCTATAATATGATAGGGTACTGGGTTTTCTTTATGTAGAACAAGGAGGTACTATATAGCTTTAAGAGAAAATTGTTGTTTCTATATAAAGCATTCTGGAATCCTTAGAGGTAATTTGGCTATACTAAAAAAAATTACAGAAGAAGGGGACCTGAGATAAAATAAATGACTGGTCCCCATTCTCATGTCCAGGTCCTCCTAGATAGCAACTCTGATGTCAACCATCTCAGGGCTATTGACCCTTCTGTTTCTGCTAATTACTCTTGGCTCATGCATCATTAATGCCTTAACTAGATAATTCATGTATAGGGACCATGAAACTGATGGTTATTAGATCTCAATATAAACAGGTACCTATCACAGAGTCAAGGATCTGACTCAGGATAAAACTGAGTGGGGGGAAATCTGTGGTTGGTATGTAAAATGAATAAAAAAAATTCTTAAATTAAAAAAAATAGTAACAACAACAACAAGAAGCCTCAAGGCTTCTGTGAGACCAAAGCAGGAAAAATATACCCTGTAGGTTGAGTTCTATTTGCAATAAAGACTTAAGTTCCTGTTTGTCGTATGTTTGTTTGAGACATCTGCACCAGATGTGCTTGATCACATGTGGGCAAGAGGTATGTGCTTGCTTCTGATTGGACCTGATGGGAAATACGGTGGCCCTGGCCTTTTTAAGCCCCTGCAAAAATGTGACATGGACATTTTCTGGGAACCCAGGAAAGGACCTGGCTAGAGTCCATCTTCCTGGCTAGTATTTAATTAAAACTTACTTAGAATTTGACTTGAAGATTATAATAGTAGTCTTATTCTTAATTGGTGGTATTAACAATCTCTGGAGGTGTTATTTATAATTTAGGAAATTCACTTGTCTATTGTAAAAAGCAAAACCCACTTACTTTAAAGTCTTATCCTTCTCCTAGCTTGCTTATGTTTCAAAGTTGAATGTGTATGTTGGTAATCTGGGGATTTGAGGGCAGCAGAGAAAGCTCAAGGAGG
>CABHPQ010197361.1:0-40339 GCA_902168405.1 Peromyscus aztecus | reverse complement strand
GAGCATCAGTGGTACCATATCAACCACCACTGCACAGAGCATCAGTGGTATCATATCAACCACCACTGCACAGAGCATCAGTGGTACCATATCAACCATCACTGCACAGAAAGTCAGTGGTACCATATCAATCCCCACTGTGCACAGAACATTGGTGGTACCATGTTAGTAGCCATCACTGCACACAGAGCATCAGTGGTACCATATCAACTATTCTTTTTTAGATAATTGAATGTATTTCTGATGAAGAACTGGCTTTTTAGTGCAGGTGCACACACATGAGCCAAAGCTTTCCTCAGGGTTCTTGAGATTCCACACTCATATATCTAAATTATGAGCCAGTCACAGGAATGATCCAGGGATGATACTGAGCTCCCAATCAACCTTCCCACTGAGGAGAGTAAACCACTGGGGAATTATACCTCCTTACCTAGGACGGCCTTTTGTTTTTCTTCATGAATTAGTAATAAAAAACTATCAGAAATAGAACAAAATCCACAGGCTGAAAGAGAAAAAACAAGATAAATATTAAAAATAAGTGATTCAGCGGGCAGTGGTGATGCATACCTTTAATCCCAGCACTCAGGAGGCAGAGTCAGGCGGATGTGAGTTCGAGGCCAGCCTGGTCTACAGAGCAAGATCCAGGACAGGCACCAAAACTACACGGAGAAACCTTGTTTCAAAAACAAAAAACAAAAAACAAAAAACAAAAAACAAAAAACAAAAAACAAACAAACAACAACAACCCCCCCCAAATGATCCACAAGAAATATTGAAGAGGAATGCTTAAAGCATACACTTGTATACTCAGAGAAAACAGATAAGGTATTATTTAAAATATTATTTGAACTCACTATTGAAATACTTAAATATTTTAGACAGCATTACCTAAAATAAAGAAGAAACAAATACACGTTAAAGCATGATTTAAAATTACATTCTAATATGTACTGACAATAAGTATATGAGGAATTTGGGATGATTTCTTTTTATATAGAGCAAAATTAGTGATTAAAAAAAGGGAAAGATGAAAGGCAAAATTGTTTAATCCAGGAAGCCATAAATTAGAACAAAAGGAGTTCAAGTGGTGACACTAGATGAAGAGGAGAAAGAGGAATTATTTTGTGAAAGTAGAAGAAAAAATTCAGTGCTGAAGAAAACTATAAGCTTTTGATTGATAGGTGCTAAACTGCTCTCATGAATTTTAGAGTGGGATATTCACTGCTAGTGGACCAAGACAAGACATGCTCTTCTTCCTCTAGGCTTCAAATCCTGTGAACTTTTTTTTTTTTTTTTTTACAACAATGTCCATGTGACCCAATTTTTCCTGAAATGCCAGTGTGCAGGAAGAGGGTCAACACAGGACAAGAAGCCAGAAAATTCCTTAGTCCCATATAACTTCCTGGGGGACTTTCTACATCTTCTTAACTGAATACTATATTGAAATATTAGCAAAACATGGTATCGAGAAAGTAGCTAACGAGTATAACCCACACATTCAGTGCAGGAATTTCCAGCAATGATAAATGTGAATGAGGGTTATGACTCAATTGTTCACACAGGAATGAGAAAAAGATGGGCTTTGAGAAAGTTGCTGGATGCTAGTAGTGAGTAAACGATAAGAGTGTAAGAAAATAATTGGATTTGATTTTTACATATTGAAATACCATTGACTTAAAAGTGTACATATTTAATGTATAAATCTGGATGAGTTTAAAGATAAATATAATCTGCAAAATGATTAGCATATACTTTGTCATAATCAGAACCATCTTCTCTGTAATTTTCTCAGTTCCCTCTGTTTTGGTGATATGAACACTTGCATAATACCCATCCCCATAACAAAATTCTAAGCATATAACAAAGGACCACATTATCCTGAAAATACACCACTTGATTTATTTTTCTAGAGCTGGAACCTTCTGCCCTTTGACCAGTAGTGTTCAAATCCTCCCACCCAGCCTCTAAATGTTTCAATTGCTGCTTCTGTCGGTTTGACAGTTCTGCAATTTGTGATATGTAGCTGGAGTTATCTCTAGTCCTGCCCGGGCTGGCAGCCACTCAGACCCAAATAAACACACAAACATTTATATTATTTAAACTGTTTGGCCTAAGGGCTCAGGCTTCTTGCTATTTAGCTCTTATATCTTAAATTAACCCATTTCTATTAATCTATTATTGGTTAAAATATTAAGGCAATCCCACGTAGTTAAAAGGGAGGTTTATTTTGTGGGGTAACTTACAAGTGAAGGGATAGGTTACAGGGTCTGGGAAAGGTGTAGTGCAGTCCGGCGGTGTTCTCTGGAGAACTCTGCTCGGTCTACCTCCAGCGTCCAGGGTCCAGGAACCAAGAGCAGCTGGTGCATCTGGAGAATGAGGAGAGGCTCTAGCAAGTGGTCTACTGCAGAGCTGGGGATGAGAATGCGGGATTGGCCTTGGAGGAATAGAGGGAGAGGTGAAGATCTGCAGTTTGTCTACATGTCCACCCCACCCCCACCCCGTCAGAGTGCCCTGTGGGTTCCCAGGGAGTACTTGCTGGTGATCCCCTGGACAGAGAGGCAGAGAAGAACGGGTGACTTCAGCAGATGTTCTTCTACAGAGCTGGGGATGAGACTGGGGCATTAGACTTGAGGCATGGTGGGGGGAGGTAAATATCTACTGTTTGCCTACTTGCTTCCCTGGATAGAATGGCCTGAAGGTTCCCAGGGAGTGCCTGCTGGAGCTGGGGTTTGGGATAAAGCAATGAGTCAGGGGAAGAAAGTTTGGAGCCAAAGATCTGTATGATCCACTGGAGAAGGGATGGGACTGCTCAGCAAGTGGGCTACTGCAAAGCAGGGGATGAAACTGGGGGATTGAATTTAGGGGAGCAGAGGAAGAGGTGAAGATCTTCAGATGACTTACCTGATTTGTTGGACATAACTATTCAAATTTTATATTAGAATGATGTCTTTTAGGTTCATTTCATGTTGTCATAGATGGCAGGATCCCCTTTTATTAAAGTTCTGAGTAACCACTCTGTTGTTCTTCATCATGGCCCTGCAATTTACATTTTTTTTGTTTTTTTTTCGAGACAGGGTTTCTCTGTGTAGCTTTGCACCTTTCCTGGAACTCGCTTTGGAGACCAGACTGGCCTTGAACTCATGGAGATCTGCCTGCCTCTGCCTCTCGAGTGCTGGGATTAAAGGCATGTGCCACCACCACCCAGCCTGTATTTTTTTTAAAGTCAGCTTAACATGTAAATCTCATCCATTTTTCTGTCGTTGGGCGATCCCTGTGTCTTTCTTAGGGTTCTCTTTACTAGGTAGCCTCCCTGGAGTTGTGAGTTGCAGTCTGGTTATCCTTTGCTTTACATCTAGTATCCACTTATGAGTGAGTACATACCATGTTTGTCTTTCTGAATCTGGATTACCTCACTCAGGATGATATTTTCTAGTTCCATCCATTTGCCTGCAAACCTCATGATGTCATTGTTTTTCTCGGCTGAGTAGTACTCCATTTTGTATATGTACCACATTTTATTTATCCATTCTTCAGTTGAAGTTGTTTCCAGGTTCTGGTTATTACAAATAATGCTGCTATGAACATAGTTGAGCATGTGTCCTTGTGGTATGATTGAGCATTCCTTGGGTATATGCCCAAGAGTGGTATAGCTGGGTCTTGAGGGAGGTTGATTCCCAATTTTCTAAGAAAGCGCCATATTGATTTCCAAAGTGGATGTACAAGTTTGCATTCCCACCAACAGTGGAGGAGTGTTTCCCTTGCTCTGCATCCTCTCCAACATAAGCTGTCTTCAGTGCTCTTGATCTTAGCCATTCTAACGGGTGTCGTTTTGATTTGCATTTCCCTGATGATTAAGGATGTTGAGCAATTCCTTAAATGTCTTTCAGCTATTTGAACTTCCTCTGTTGAGAATTCTCTGTTTAGCCCTATAGACCATTTTTCAATTGGACTGTTGGGTATTTTGTTGTCTAATTTCTTGAGTTCTTTATATATTCTGGATATCAGCCCTCTGTCAGATGTGGGGTTGGTGAAGACCTTTTCCCATTCTGTAGGCTGTCTTTTTGTCTTGTTGACCGTGTCCTTTGCCCTACAAAAGCTTCTCAGTTTCAAGAGGTCCAGTTTATTAATTGTTTCTCTCAGTGTCTGTGCTACTGGTGTTATATTTAGGAAGTGATCTCCAGTGCAAATGTGTTCAAGATTACTTCCTACTTTCTCTTCTATCAGGTTCAGAGTAACTGGATTTATGTTGAGGTCTTTGATCCACTTGGACTTAAGTTTTGTGCATGGTGACAGATTTGGATCTATTTGCAGGCTGGATTGGGAACAGAATGGGAGAAGGGGAGGGAGATGCCATGATAAATGAGGACCCCATGGGAATAGGAAGAAGCAGAGTGCTAGAGAGGTCCCCAGAAATCCACAAAGACACCTTCACAATAGACTACTGGCAATGGTCGAGAGAATACCCAGGCTTACCTACTCTGGTGGTCAGGTGGTCGAGCACCCTAACTGTCATAATAGAACTCTCATCCAGTGACTAATGGAAGCAGATGCAGAGATCCACGGACAGGCCCTGGGTGGAGCTCCAGGAGTATTAATACCATGATTGGAAAAAGCACTGGGACAAGTAGCCAAACTAGTGGAAACACATGAACTGTGAGCCAGTAGCTGGGGAGCCCCTATGTGACTGGACTGGACCCTCTGGATGGGTAAGACAGTTGATTGGCTTGAACTGTTTGGGAGGCCCCCAGGCAGTGGGACCTGGATCTGTCCTTGGTGCATGAGCTGGCTTTTTGGAGCCTAGGGCCTATGCTGGAACACTTTGCTCAGCTTTGGTATAGGGAGGAGGGGACTGGACCTGAGTTTGCCAGGATGGGCTGACTCCCCAGGAGAGTCCTTGCCTTGGAGGGTGTGGGAGTGGGGGACAGATTAGGAGAAAGGGCTGGGGGGTGGGATGAGGGAGGACAGGGGAATCCGTGGCTGATATGTAAAGTTAAATTAATTGTAAAATAAAAAATAATTAATTATAAAATCAACTTAACAAATGATAACTTACTGAAATTTTGATTTGCATTTCCATGATGATCAGTAGTCATGAGTACCCTTACATATGCCTGAAGGCTGTCTGTGTGTCTTCTTTGGAGAAATGTATATTTAATATTTTGTTTATTTTCAGTTTTGTTCTTGCTATTGAATCATTTGACTTCTTTGTATATTTTAGATGTTAATTACTTATCAAATGTATGGTTTGCAAACATATTCTCACGTTCACATGGATTGTTTCCTTTAATGCTTTTGCTAATGTGGAAGGTTCTAGTTGATGTAGTACTGTTTACCTGTTTTTCAGTTTTGCTGCCTGTAGTTTTGATATGATGTCTCAGAAATCATTACTAAGACTACTGTTAAGATTTTTCCATGTTGTATTGTAGATGGTATGTATTTAAGGCTTTATTTTTTTATATTTGTCTTTGATCAATTCTGAGTTTACTTTTAAATGTATGGTGTAAAATATGGGTCCAGTTTTATTTATTTTCAGTGGATATGTAGCTTCTCAGCACCATTTACTGAAGAGATTAGCCTTGGTCTATTATATATTTTTGTTCTTGTAATCAAAGGTCAGTTTACTATAAATGTGTGGGTAGACTTCTGGGATCTCCAGTCTATTTCATTGGACACTATTGTGATCTTAATATCATTCTCCTTTGGTTACTGTGACTTTGTAATAACGTCTTGACATCATGAAATATGCTACTTTCTGTTTTGTTCTTGCTAATATTGCTTTGACTATTGTGGATTTCCCATGGTACCATATGGATTTAGGATTCTTTTCATTTTTTTTTTCTGACCTGATCTTATTCTGTAACCCAGACTAAGAACTGGGAACTCATAATCCTGCTTTAGCTTCTAAATGCTAGGATCACAGGAGTGCACCACCACACCCAGCTTTCCTTTCTGTTTCTGTAAAAATGCTATTGGGATTTTGGTACGAATGGTATTGAATCTGTAGATTACTTTGAATAATGCGGGCATTTGGACAAAATTAATTCTTTCAGTCCAAGAGCACAGGTATCTTTTTCATTGTTTGTGTATTTTTTAAATTATGTCATCAGTGTTCCAAAGAAATAAAAAGAGAAATCAGAAAATATCTTTAAACAAATGTAAGCAAACCCACAACAAAAGTGGAGAAGGGGAGTTATCCATGGAAGAGATGAAGCAAAATTATCATCACATGTGAATGACATGGATGGAACCCTAAAGGTGTCATGAGATGTGTTAAAACTAATAAGCAAGTTCAATATACAAAATTCAGTAGCATCTGTTTATATCAACAATAAACTACTTGAAAAAGAAATTAAAAAATAGACCTAACTACAGATGGATCAAAAGCAATAAAATACTTAGGAATAAACTTAACCAAAGAGTTGGAAATTCTGTGTACTGAAACTATGAAAATGTATTTGATTCTTATCTTGGAGTCAGTTGGCTTTGATCCAGGATTGGGATATGTAACACAGGAGTGACAACTCTCAAGCATCTCCTGCTGGCTTTGCTGCTCTATGTCCAGCTCCCCAGGCTGTGATACATGATGCTGATGTCTGCCTGAGAATGATGCCCTCAGAAAAGGTTTTGTAAAGAATGTCTGAAAATTTTCTCAGCATCCAGTATATTATTCAAAGTCTATTTTGTTAAGATATGAGGAAGTGTGCCATCATTTTGAATACCAAATTCTTTATTTCTTTAAACCACAAAACCTTCAGTGGGGATCAAATGACCAACAACAGTGTTTATTTAACATCCGTTAAGTGCTTATCCTTCCTTCCTGAAAGTCCACAAAAGAGTCAATGAAAAAGTCTCACAACTTGTTGATGCCTGTCAGGAACATGGGCTGACACAGCCCAGGGATTCTCTGTTTGGTGAAACTTGTGTTTACAAATGATGCTAGAATTGGTTCAGGAGATGGAGTGGAAACTTCATGTTTTTCCTTAAAGAATGACCTGCTTCCTGTGGTATTTTCCATTCCAAGCCATGAAGCATCTATGCTTACTAAAGAGTCCCAGGGTTGCTCTTGTCTTTTGTTTGTTCTGTGGTTATCTCCTTTTAGAAGCCCAGAAACACTGAAGTTCATAAAATGAAGTTTGTAGGAAGAGTCATGGCATTACCCTGAAAGGAAAAAGCAGCAGTGTCTTTATTTCACGTAATTCTTTGCAGATAGAAATAGACAGTGGGGTATTTTTTGTCTGCTGAATTTGTCTTGGGTCAGGGTCTGGAGATTGGTGACTCAGCATCATTTGCTGCTCCTGATACATAATACCCAAAATGGCTACCTCATGTCAATCACTTACCATGTACACATTATCTCAGTTTTTGTTATAAACTTCCTATGAGATCTTTATTATTAACCCTTTAGTTTTATAGTTAAGGGAACTAAATTTGAGAATGACAATTAGCATTTGCTAAAGTTAGCAAGACTTTGCCAATATTCCTACTAATTCTTTTCCTGTAAACACTATACTCTTCACTTTTATTGCTATTTTGTTGTTGTATTTTTATTATTCAATTTCTTTAGCAGCCAATCCAATTTCTCTTTATACTCATCTCAACATGGCTATCTAAATACAGCACCAGCTTTATTTTAGGACCAAGTAAAGAATTTCTTTTAGCTAATGACCAGCTGATGTATGAGGATATAATTTTATCATATTTATAGAAACAAAAGAGACAGATTTCTAAGACTCTTACTAATGGTAAAAACGAGTTAGAAACATCACATTTAGTATCTAGAAGACAAAGGTCTCAACCAGAGGTATATTCCTCAGCATTTTAGATGTACATGCAAGCACCCATAAACTGACTTTTTCTAGTTATGAACTTCAGTGCACACTCTTCAGTATGAAAAACTTTTACCACAAGTTTGAAAATACAGGAAAACAAAACAAAACAATCCCCCAAAGCAAACTTAAGCTGTAGCTGGAGTTTTCTCCAGTCCCACCCAGGCCTGCAGCTGCTCAAACCCAAATAAACACACAGACGCTTATATTACTTACAAACTGTATGGTCGTGGCAGGCTTCTTGCTATCTAGTTCTTGTATCTTAAATTAACCCATTTCTATTAATCTATAAGTTGCCACGTGGCTTGTGGCTTACTGGTACTTTACATCTTACTTCTCATGGCGGCAGTGGCTGGCAGCATCTCCTGACTCAGCCTTCCACTTCCCAGAATTCTCCTCTCTGCTTATCCTGCCTGTACTATGCATCTGCCTGGCTATTGGCCAATCAGCGTTTTATTTATCAACCAAATCAGAGCAACACATTCACAGCATACAAAGTGATCAATATCCACAGCATTAAGCCAATTTACAAAAGCAAGCATATGGAAGTGGGAGATCATAAAGATCAAAGAGAGAGACTCTTCTGCATTCAGTGCCACTCAATGCAGCAAGAAGCTTCCCTGGGAAGACCGGGAACAGCATTGATCCATAGGTATACACGGGAGAGTTTAGAAGGCAGTTTGATCACATGACCATTTATGCATGCAACTCTAATGAAACTCAGTAGGTCACACTCACAAGACATGAAAGTAGGAAGGTGGGCTTATTGGGAAGAAGGGTTTCAACGAGTGAAGAGGGAGACTATGAGAGGTTAATGGGGTAAGAACCAGTATAATTCATAATGTACATGTATAAAACCATTAAAGAATTAATATAGAAACAAAAAGGATTGTTTGGTAGCAAGACTGATGGCAATGCTTCTCTACATGCATTGAGGCTACATCCTGATAAGTTCATCATAAGGCAATAGTATTGTAAGCTCAAAATGCATTTCATACCCCAAAAAAATATATCCTCAGAAAGCTGAAGAATCGTTATCAGAGCCACTGTAAACTGGGTCTTACCAGTGTCCATAGTCCAGAGTACTACATTAAAAGTCGAAAGTAGAAATTAATTTTACAACTTCAAAGTAGAGGGTCACATGTTTATTGACTGGCAAACTTGAGACTTCACAGAGAGTTTAGTGAGAAGTATGTTACTGGGTGCTGTTACTGCAGACCCCAAACTTAACATGTTGAAAATGACATCCCAGCTGCAGCAGGAGGCTGGGGTTCGGGCTCAATTATAAGGAACATGTGTGTAAGCCTGAGGACCTGAGGACCTATGTAAAAAGATGAGTATGTCAGCACACAGCAGTAATGTCACAACATCTCTCTAAACTTTCCAGGCTGGAGACCCTAAGTCAAATGTTTCTGTTCATTGTGCATCTCACAGTTAGTCGAATTCTGCTATTGCCTCGCAGAAAGGACTTTGACATTGGGGTTTAACAATACATGTAGGCTTTGCTTGAGAAACACAAATTGCATAATTCAAGCTAGCACATTGAGAGCTCTTGGAGAAGCACTGCCGCATATCTTACACAAATTTCTGAATAGACACAAAAAACATCTTTGCTGTCCTGGTTTCTAAAATGGACTGAAGGTCAAACAATGACAGAAAGGCATAAAGCAGAGTATAAAGGTTTCATGTACCCCAGATACTCCATCTGATAAAGAAGTCATCTGCTAATAACTTTTGCCACACTGTTCCAGAGTTTTACATAGAAATATAAATATACTCCAAGTATGTTTTCTGTGAAAGCAGAAATAAAAACGGAGTAACAAAAGCCTCATTTTTTGTACTTAAGAACATAATAGAAACCCTTCAATCACATGCAGGTATCTCCTTTTAATAATGTAAACATAGGGCTGTTGAGATGGCTTACCACCTGCTGCTTGGCCTGCTGACTTGAGTTTGATTCCTAGAGTCCACTTGGTAGAAGGAGAGAACTGAGTCCTGTAAGTTGTCCTTTGACTCAGGGCATGTGTACACACACACACCCATAGATAATAAATAAATACAAAATTTGAATATTGTAGTTTGGATATGCAGGTTTTCTTATTAAGCAATACCACAGTGGGATTCTTCTTGTATATACTTTGATTTTCCACAATTCATAAAACCACATATCTAGAAAAAAAAGTTAGATAGTTTTTATTTGAGGGATGCTTTTTTTTATTATCAACTTTGAGAGCTCTTTCCGAATTATTTAGCTTGGATCTTTGGGGGGTGGACACAAATGCACTTCCAGATGTTGCTTAGAAAGTCTCACATGGTTGAAAGGTACATGAAGAAGGGAAGAGAGAAGTGATCAGGAACTTAAGTTTTAGAAGTTTCTGCTTTGGTGTCCGTATCAACTCTGATTGCACATCAGAATCATCTAGAGTACTCAGAAAGGCTTCTAAATTAGAACACCAGGAATTCTTACTTGATTATTGCAAATAATCAGTGCAAAGCTGGATTAGCCGGTGGTTTCAAGTTAGTCCTAGGGATTCCAATGTGTAGGAGGTGTCAATAGTCACTGTCTTAGATAGAGATAGAGGGCTAGGGTAGATGTAGAGGGCTAAGGACAAGAATATGTTAAACATCACCAAGATTGTGCCCACAAAGCATTAGAGAGTAACGATGTTCAATCCTATACAGAGACTTTGCATCTGGTGAAGGGAATCAGGTTGAATTTGATGAAGAAAACTGGAGAGGAAGGAGAGATCTAGGTAAGGGCAATGAGAGGCTGGTTGTCCATGTTGTGTGGTCCTCCTTGGGAGCTAATATCAGAATCTACTTTGTAAGTACAGATGCATTTGGGACTGAAGCCGCTTCCAGGCTCTTCTTAATCCAGGGTTGTTCTGAATCAGTAAAACGGAATGGCCGGCTGGGTAGGAAGGTAGGATGATTCTAAGCAAAATACTCCAGAAAAAACTGGCATTGACTGTGTTGGACATGTACACAAACAGAGCAGCTGCATTTGAAATATAGAGTAAGAGAAAGCAGCTGGTTTCTTTGATGGCCCGCATGTGAGACTCTGTGCTGAGGTCTCTGGAGCCAGTGACACTGTTTCTCATGTGCAGGGTGTGTTTCCTGAGAGAGAAAATCAGCAGAGTGGCTGCTGCAATGTCCATGATCAGAGGAGGGAGGATTCCCAAACTGAATAAAAAAGCAACACTGACCACATTGATCTCAACGAAGTACCTTTTTATTGTGAAGTTGGAGATGTTGAAACTTATAGAATTGTTGTTATACACAATGTAGGTGTCCTTGCAGAAGAACATGCTGGAGCTGAATGAAATAAACACCGAGAGCCACAGAAGCCAGGGCATTAATTCAGAAATTCTCCATTTTAGCTTGAGGAATAGAGGGTAAGAAAAATTGGCAATCTTCACAAAGTGGAAGAAGCTAAGCAAAGCAGCGAACCAGAGGCCACAATAATTAAAGAAAATGAAACTTACTCTGAAGATACTATAGGAAGCACTGTTGTAAAAAAAAACTTTGAATGTGGAGAAGATTGTTTCTACCAACATGATAGTTTGGAAGTTTATTCTGGATATACTCAGGAGAAGCAGAATCCTAGTATTTATGGAAATTGCCTTTTTCTGAACCCAAGAGACCACATTCACAGCCATGATGATCCCATTTGCAATGATACCAATGATGCACTCTGTGGATACAACTGTCAAAATTAAGATGGTAAATGGTAGCACGTCGTGTTCCGAGTAGTTGCTGGATTGAGCCATCCTGGGTGGTTTACTTTTTGGAGCCTGCAGGAAAATGTGTCCCTGACATTCAACAAGCAGGTCCTTGTCAGCTCCTATGATTTATGTCATAGGAGGAAGAAGATCGTATACGATTCCCAAGCACACTCAATTTGTTTATCCAAGAATTCTTAATTGTAAATATGGAGATGCAAATGATGGAATTATTTGGTTTCAAGTCCTTTCCCTAGATCTGGACATGTTTATGTTTGGTCAAGACTCCCAGGGAAGCACTTTGTATGGCCTCAACATTTCAACATTGTAAATCACTAACATGGTATTGAGAACCATGCTTTTTTTAATTTTGTATTTATTTATTTATTTATTTATTTTTTATTTATTTTTGTTTTTCAAGACAGGGTTTCTCTGTGTAGCTTTGGTGCCTTTCCTGGAACTCACTCTGTAGTCCAGGCTGGCCTCAAACTCACAGAGATCCACCTGCCTCTGCCTCCCGAGTGCTGGGATTAACCTGGCGAGAACCATGCTTTTGACAGCTTCAGTTTAAATATTTAATATAGTACACCAAGTCACTATTTAATGAGTTTTCACTTGTGAATTCAGGAAAGTCAGGAACTAAAGATCTCTATGTGAATATACAGAGATAGTTTGAAGTGACTGAATTTATTAAAATTCAAGACATATGTATACATGTATATATGTATTTATAGTATTTTGAATACAGACTTCATGTTTTGTACTAGGAAATATCCAAACAATAAACATGTATACCTACACACACACACACACTCACACACCACCATACTTAAACATTGTGCATTTCTACTATATCCATTTTTTAGACAAGAAAATTGAGTCATGCAGAGATTTAAAAACCTGTCCAAAGCACACAGCTTAAGAATAAGATATTTGGTATTCAAATCAAAGTCACTTGACCCCACAGCTCATTTTTTTAAAAAAATATTTTGTAATTTCATACAAGTACAATATTTACATAATTTCCTACTCCCTTTCCTGACTCCAAATTCTCCCGTGTGTTCTACACCCTCTTAAATTTGTGACCTCTTCTTTATCAGAGAACATGCACACACACACACACACACACACACACACACACACACACACACACGCATGCACACACCCCCTACCAAGTCCATTTAGTATTGTTCTTATGTACCTGTGCTTAGGGCTGACCAGTTGAAAGTGATTAACCTATCAGGAGGTTCATCTCCATAGAAAACCTCTCAGCAGCCATTGGTTGTTTGTAACTTTTCATCTAAGAATGGGACCCTGTGAAATTTCCCCTTCTGTATTTCTCTATTGTCATGTCATTATACAGCCCTTCTTCTTCTTCTTCTTCTTCTTCTTCTTCTTCTTCTTCTTCTTCTTCTTCTTCTTCTTCTTCTTCTTCTTCTTCTTCTTCTTTTTCTCCTTCTCCTTCTCCTACTACTACTTCTTCTCCTCCTCCTCCTCCTCCTCCTCCCCCCTCCTCCTTCTCCTCCCCCCCTCCTCCTCCCCCCTTTTGGTATTTCTTTCTTCCTCCTCTTCCTTTTGGTATTTCAAGACAGGACTTCTCTGTGTAGCCCTGGCTGTCCTGGATATTACTCTGTACACTAGGCTGGCCTTGGACTCAGACCTGCCGGCCTCTGTCTCCCTAGTGTGGAGATTAAAGGTGCGCACCACCATGCCTGGATTCATTATGCTGTCTTGTTCAGGTTGCCTACTGAAGTTTCATGGGTGAAGGTTTCCTGTAAGGCACTATCTCAGCAAGTAATTAACCAGACCCTCTGACTCAGTCTCTCCTCACCCTCTGAGATGATTCCTGAACCATAGGTATAGGGGCCATGCTGTAGATGTACTAGTTGAGGCTCACACCCACCAGAACACATTCTTGCTCACTGTGCAGACTCTTGTGTGTGTCAGAGGTTTGGTGGATATTTCACTGAACTGTGCCATTTCTGGTAGTCTTTTATGATATCCTAACCACTTAAAAGAGTCATTAGAAGAAGACACATTTGTGTTTGTGAGGATGTTAAAATCTTGATAGACCCCTCAATTTTGAAAAGTACTTGTTTGCTGTTTATAAAGTTGAGGTTAACACTTTTCCTTGTTTCTTTCAAGAAGACACTACTTTTTAAATGAGGTCTCATTTATTTTGAGAATATTTATTTCTCTCTATGTTCCATGTGTGTGCAGCTTCCCATGGAGAACAGAAGAGTGGGCCAGATGGCCTGGTACTGTAGTTATAGATGGTTGTGATCCAACTGCCATGTGTCCGTGGAGCCAAACTTGGGTCCACTGGAGAAGCAATAGCACTCTTAGCCTTTGAGTCATCTCTCCAGCCTCAAGGCAGAACTTTCCTTATGGAATAAATTACTGAGGCAACTCATTTATTCAATTATACGTGGGTGATTACATATATATACACACTCCTTCCATTTTGTACAAAACAGCAGCAAAAAAAGACTTGAGGTGAAAGTTCCATAGCTACTTTACAAGGCAGGCTAACAAACTTAGTGTAAAAGAATAACCATATTCATTGAAATTTAGGATATTAAAACACAAATAGATGGAAATGAATCGGGAGAGTTGTTTGATTGAGAATTCAAGCACATTCAATAAATTGGAAAATAGATAATTGAGGGGAAAGATACTAGAAGTATCTTTTAGAATTATAATATATTTTTAGAAAGATAGTAATAAACTCAATTTGTCAGGGTTTTATTTAGATTTTGCATTTATGTATTCAGTGAGATTTATTGATCTTTACCATTTTTATTTATTCTTTGAAAATGCACACAGACACAATGTATCTTGATACAGTCACCCTACTCCTCCCTGCCCCTTCATCTAGGCTCCTGTGAAGTTTCTTGGGTTGTAATTTTTATGAAGTTATAATAATTCATAAAATCCATTGAGCACCTTTCTTGTGATTCTCTGAAGCTGTTCAATTTGTTAAAAAGAGCCTATTTTCCTTGAAGATTCTGTAAAGTTCACACAGGTAATTGTATGTTCTTTTCCTTTTAGATAGTTGGTGAGACACAGGAGATGTTTGATATAAATTAAATTTCTTTAATAATGATTTGCTATATTAGCTTGTCATTTTTGAGCAATAATTTAAATTATTTACATTTTCCAGAAAAAAAATCTTACTTCATACAAGGTTTCAACTCTCTTTGGCAAAAAATTACTCATATGAGTTTGGAATAAATCACTGCTAGAGCTGTAGCTAGTGTGAGCTTTTATTTCCTGATACTGTTTATTCAATGTGTCTTTCCCCATTGTTTTCTAATTAGACTTTTGTGCAGTATCTAGATTGCTTCCAGGTTCTGGCTATTACAAATAATGCTGCTATGAACATAGTTGAGTAAGTGTCTTTGTGGTATGATTGAGCATCCCTTGGGTATACACCCAAGAGTGAGTGGTATGATTGGACATTGAGGTAGATTGATTCCCAATTTTCTGAGGAAACCGCCATACTGATTTGTAAAGTGGCTGGACAAGTTTTTACTCCTACCAACAGTGGAGGAGTGTTTCCCTTGCTCTGCATCCTCTCCAACATAAGCTGTCCTCAGTGTTTTTGATCTTAGCCATTCTGACAGGTGTAAGATGGTATCTCAAAGTCATTTTGATTTGCATTTCCCTGATCACTAAGGATGCTGAGCAATTCCTTTAATGTCTTTTGGCCATTTGGGATTCTTCTGTTGAGAATTCTCTGTGTAGATCTGTAGCCCATTTTCTTTCTTTCTTTCTTTTTTCTTTTTTTTTTATAAGTACCACATTTTTTTATTTTATAATTTAATTTAATTTTACATATCAGCCACGGATTCCCCTGTCCTCCCCCCCTTCCCTCCAGCCAACCCCCCCATTCCTATCTCCTCCAGGGCAAAAACTTCCCTGGGGATTCAGCTCAACCTGGTAGATTCAGTCCAGGCAGGTCCAGTCCCCTCCTCCCAGGCTGAGCAAAGTGTCCCTGCATAAGCCCTAGGCTCCAAACAGCCAGCTCATGCACTGAGGACAGGTCCGGTCCCACTGCCTGGGTGCCTCCCAAACAGTTCTGTCTCACTTATCCAGAGGGCCTGATCCAGTTGGGAGCTCCTCAGCTATTGGTTCATAGTTCATGTGTTTTCATTAGTTCGGCTATTTGTCCCTGTGCTTTTTCCAAGCTTGGTCTCAATAATTCTCACTCATACAGTCCCTCCTCTTTCTCAACAATTGGACTCCTGGAGCTCCACCTGGGGCCTGGCCATGGATCTTTAAGCCCATTTTTTAATTGGATTGTTTGGTATTTTGCTGTCTACTTTCTTAAGTTCTTAGTATATTTTGGAGCTCAGCCCTCTGTCAGATGTGGGATTGGTGAAGATCTTTTCCCATTCTGTAGGCTGTTGTTTTGTGTTATTTACTTTGTCCTTTACCTTACAGAAGTTTCTCAGTTTCAGGAGGTGCCATTTATTAATTGTTTCTTACAGTGTCTGGGCTACTGGTGTTATATTTAGGAAGTGATCTCCTGCACCAGTGCATTCTAGGCTACGTTCTACTTTCTCCTCTATCAGGTTCAGTGTAGCTGGATTTATGTTGAGGTCTTTAATTCACTTGGACTTGAGTTTTGTGCATGGTGACAGATATGGATCTATTTGCAATATTCTACATGTTGACATCCAGTTATGCAAGCACCATTTGTTGAAGATGCTTTCTTTTTTTTTTTCCATTGTACAGTTTTGGCTACTTTGTCAAAAATCAGGTGTTCATAGGTGTGTGGATTAATGTCAGGATCTTCAGTTTGATTCCATTGGCCACATGTTGGTTTTTATGCCAATACCAAGCTGTTTTTATTACTATAACTCTATAGTAGAGCTTGATGCCTCCAGAAGTTGCTTGATTGTAAAGGATTTTTTAGTTATTCTAGGTTTTCTGTTTTTTCATATGATGTTGAGTATTGTTCTTTTGAGGTCTGTGAAGAATTGTGTTGGGATTTTGATGGAGGATTGCATTGAATCTGTAGATTGCTTTTGATAAGATTGTCATTTTTATTATGTTGGTTCTACCTATCTGTGAGCATGGGAGATGTTTCCATTTTTTTTTGATATCTTCAATTTCTTTCTCAAGGACTTAAAGTTCTTGTCATACAGGTCTTTCACTTGTTTAATTAGAGCTACCCCAAGGTATTTTATATTATTTGTGGCTATTGTAAAGGGTGATGTTTCTCTGATTTCTTTCTTGATCCATTTATCATTCGTGTATAGAAGGGCTATTGATTTTTTTTTTTGAGTTAATCTTGTACCCTGCCACATTACTGAAGGTGTCTATCAGTTGTAGGAGTTCCCTGGTAGAATCTTTGGGATCACTTATGTAGACTTGTAGTAGGTAGCCATTCCTGCTTTGACCTGGAAGTACAACCCCCTTTGAGGCTTCGGTAACTGTCATGTGGAGCCAAGAGAGTTGGCCCCTCTGGATCTCGGGTCTTCAGGGGTCCTCTCTCGGCTCTGCCTTGTAGGTGTGACAGTTACCGAAGCCTCAAAGGGGGTGGTGCTTCCAGCTCAAAGCTGGAACTTTGTTGCTGGAGAGTTTCTCTCCAGCTCCCTCCAAGCCCCTGTAGTCCCGCAGCCCACTTATAAAATAAACATACAGACGCTTACATTATTTAAATTGTTTGGCCTAATGGCTCAGGCTTCTTGTTATCTAGTTCCTATATCTTAAGTTAACCCATTTCTATTAATCTATACCTTGCCACATGGCTCGTGGCTTACCAGTACCTTACATCTCGCTTTTCATGGCGGCGGCTGGCTGCATTTCTCCTCTCTGCCTTCCTGTTTCCCCAATTCTCCTCTCTGCTAGTCCCGCCTATACTTCCTGCCTGGCTACTGGCCAATCAGTGCTTTATTTATCAGCCAATCATCCACAGCATAGACTATCATATCATCTGCAAATAGTGAAAGTTTGACTTCTTCCTTTGCAATTTGTATCCTCATGATCTCCTTTTGCTGTCTTATTGCTCTAGCCAGAACTTTGAGTACTGTATTGAATAGATATGGGGAGAGTAGACAGACTTTTCTTGTTCCTGATTTTAGTGGAATCACTTTGAGTTTCTTTCCATTTAATTTGATGTTGACTGTTGGCTTGCTGTAAATTGCCTTTATTATGTTTATGTATGTTCCTTGTATTCCTGATCTCTCTAAGACCTTTATCATGAAGGGGTGTTGGGTTTTGTTGAAGGCCTTTTTAGCATCTAATGAGATGATCATGTGGGTTTTTTTTTTCAGTTTGTTTATATGATGGATTACATTGATAGATTTTTGTATGTTGAATCATCCCTACATCTCTGGGATGAAGCCTACTTGATCATGGTGGATGATTTTTTGATGTGGAGAAACTGGTATTTAAATTAAAACATATCAATATACTCATTTACTCTAAGTCATATACCCTTACCCCCTGTAAAATTAGCTGTGTATACTTCTTTTGTAATTTGTTTACAACTGCTTTGGCAATTCCTTTGTTATTTCCCTTTCAGATTTTTTTGAATAAGTTGCTTATTCATACACTTTTATGAGCATACAGTCCATGTCAGGCACTCACACTGGCTATAGAAAGAAAACATGCATCCTGTCCCCAAGAAACACTAACAATAAGTTTGACAGCTGCATGGACTGTTTCTTCTTGGTGGTGTAGGATCTGCTCTGTGTTGAGTAGGTCTTTGTTTCAACCTCTGTCTTCATTGATCCAGGTGACTAATGCCTGGGGTGGGGGGGGTGGAGTGCTAGACTAAGAGATAAAGGTTACTGTCTAGTCAGAGTGTCCAGAGGCCAGACTCACTCTGGTCATAGATCAGCTAAGGCCAGTGATCACATCAAGGCTGGGTGAGGCCACTTAGTAGAAAAAGGGCCCTACAAATAAGCAAAAGAGTCAGAGCCCCCCGCCCCCACTTGTTTTCTCTAGTTTTGTTATAGTAAATCCTTCTAGTTTTCCTAAGAGAGGAAAC
Source organism: Peromyscus aztecus (assembly GCA_902168405.1). NCBI lineage: Eukaryota > Metazoa > Chordata > Mammalia > Rodentia > Cricetidae > Peromyscus > Peromyscus aztecus. Next base: position 21,788 of record CABHPQ010197361.1, on the reverse strand, counting down.
TATTTTCATTCATTCCAGAGACAAAAATGGTAACTGTAAAGCAAGGAATACTGAAGGAATAATTGTACCAAAAGATACCCAAGAGGAGGTCTTACTAATGACTGCTCTAGTGAATGAATAAAGATAAAAAGATATGTGGGGAACTTCTAGAATTATTTATAAGGAGTCAATCACTGTGACTATCTGTTGGCCCTAAATACCTAAGTAAAGGCAACATTTCAGTATTGTGGACCCATGGACATATCTGTAGGGGATGATCTTGATTCTTGACTGATTCTGGAAGATGCAACCTATTGTGAGTCACATCATACCCAGGCCAGGTATTCTTGGACTGTATAAGTAAAGAAAGCTAGCTAAGCATGTGCAACCTAGCAAGCTTTTGTTTCTCTCTGCTCTTGACTGTGTGTGTGATGTGACTATTTGCTTGAGTTCCTGCCTTAGCTTTTCCTCAATGATGGATTGTAACCTGGAACTGTAAGCTGAATAAACCCTTCTCTTCCTAGGTTGTTTTCTGTCAAGAGTATTTTATTACTGCAATAGAAATGAAAATAGAGCAATGCCTTAGGAACATATGTAGTGTTTAAGAGTTGGAAATAGTTGTAAATCAGCTTTTAATAAATTATGTAGGGAAAGAATATATTAAAAGTATGAAAAAAATGAGTTAAATATTATTGCCGAGCTTGGTGATGCACACCTTTAAACCCAGCCCTTGAGGGACAGAGGCAGTAGATACCTGTGAGTTCAAGGCCAGACTGGTCTAAATAGTCCCAGGCCAGCTAGTACTACATAGTGAGGTCCTGTCTCCCAAAATAAATATTATTGTTTGGGACATGCAACTAAATTAAGTTTTAAAAAGACTTACTTTATTTAAAGATGTTAAAATACACATAAATTGTGTGTGTGTGTGTGTGTGTGTGTGTGTGTGTGTGTGTATGTGTGTGCCTGAGCACACACAAGTGCATATACTGTAGTGTGCCTGTGACGATGACAGACCACTCACTTTTCAGTTCTCTCCTTTTATCACGTGGGCCTGGGGACTGAACTCAGGCTCTCAGGCTTGACAGAAGCACCTTACTTGCTGAGCCATCTCACTGGCTCTCATATTTTTGTTGTTATAAAATTAAGATTGATAGTTTTTCTTATAGAATTTTTAGCATGTCATCATATTTTTCTTGGACTCTTATTGTTTCTCTTTCCAAATCTCTTCTGAGTACATTAGAAGGTAAATGCCTTTCCCCACCAAATCAAAACTGTTGCTCTTTTCTCCTCTGGTTTTCCTCCAACTGCAATGTAAGGGTATTTCATTTCAGGGATGACTCTTTCAAAACTTAATTTTTCCCTTGGCATATCCACTAAGTATTTACTGTAAAGTGTAAAGTCTGACTGAGGGGTGTAGGAAGTACAAGATGATACAGGTTGGAACTGTTCTGAGCCCCACAACAGGAAAACTTCCTTAGAAAACTCTACCTTCTGCTTGGGGCTCTTCTGTAAATCTCAGTTGGTTAATGTGATTCAGTGGAATGCTCACTGGACTCCTATCATGTTTCAGAACTATTTGAAGGCCTTATATTTTATTCTAAGAAGTTGAAAACCTACTCATTGGTCAATGATGACAATGAAAGTAAATTGCATCGAATGAATAGAGGAAAATTCAGTCTCCTCCATGGATTTACTTTTTAGGACATGAATATACTGTCTCATTTGTGATGAGGAAGGGTCCAGGTGCCAAAACTGCTAAGGTTGGGTGTGTGTTAAGGAAGTGCTCAAGATAAGGATGAAAAGCGACTTGGGGATGGCTCACGTCTACAGGAACCGTGTGCTATGGAAGCTCACTTGTGGATTTTTCTCAACATCTTTAACTAAAACAAGGGTAAATTTTCTTGTAACTAGAACAAAAATGGAGTCACCCTTATGCTAATGAACAGCAACATCAAAGAGAATTATGATAGCTCACTTAAATATGCTAATGGTCTTGTCATATATAAGGAGATGCTTGTAGAGTTACTTGCTCTTCTTGGGAAAAGAAGCGGCACAGCATGATAGACAAATACAATATCTTGGAACAAGTCAATATTCTGATTCTCTTCTCTTTACCCTGACATACTGTGCTACATGTTAACAGTAAGCATTGTGAGTAGAATACCCATGTTTTAATCTCAGGAATTTGTACATTTAATATCTAACAGGACAAAGAGCCTTTAAGGATGTGGTTAAGAGAGTAGCATGCAAGCAGCAGAGATTTTTCTGTTATCCAGTTGGTGTTTCTGATAACATATACGCTGAGGCAGAGAAAACATGTAGGGTAATGAGAAAGTGAGTAAAGAGGAAGAAAAATGTCATCATGGAAAGATTTTATGTTCTGTGTACAGGTCCTCATTAGGTCTTTGTTACTTGTGGTTCTGAAAGGTATGGGACTGTGTATAAGGGAACTGAAAAATGTGCCAGAATTCTGAACAAAGTTGGACCTACAGCCTCCAAAATACTTACAGCCCATCTTGATCTTGACACCATTTAGGATTTCTGATCCACAGGACAGCAATGTATTGCATTAGTGTTTGTAACATTTCCTCTTTCATTTTTGATTCAATTTATTTGAGCCTTGCAGACTCACATGAATGTCATCTTGAGGTGTCAACTGCTATCCTAATTAAATTTGAAGTAAATGTTGATGCCTCTATAGCAGATTTGGGTCTAGAGCTTGTCATACAACTGTAACACTGTGACAGTAAGCATGTTGTGTCATTTGTTGTAAAGTTCACCACTTACTTCATGATACAGGAAAATGTCATTCTCAGCTTTCTTTCCCATACATTTTTATTTCTTGAACTCATTATTCCAAGGTATTATTTTTAAAAATCGAATAATAAAATAATATCTTGCTGTGGTGGCACACATCTGTAAACCCAGGAGGCTGAGACAAAGACTCAGAGCTAGAGCCATAGTAAGAGCCTGCTTCAGAACATAAATAAGTGAGCAAGGAGCCACTTTTACATCATTCAAAATCAGAAATGTGTGTGACAAGAACACCAGAGCTCTCCTCCTTTTCTCTATGACGGGGCTGCTCAGCTGCAATTTCCCACACAGTTGTCATGAACACTGAGATCTTCAATTTCATTATTTCCACTGTTCCCACCATGGTGACCTGACAGCTTCATGGTGTTCTCGGGTTTTATGATCAGCCATGGCAAAGCTGTGGTAGGCAGTGGTACTGTTTATTTGTTCATGAATAGTTTGGGCTGGAAGCATTAGCTAGCTATCATAAGCCACTGAGGTATGAGTGCACTTTGCCTTTGTAGTACATTCACTGCCTACTGTCCTTCGTAAAAGAAGTATGAGTCCCACCATTACTGGAAGGAAAAAAGCCAGTTTTTTAAAAAAAAAAAAAAAAACGAACATTTCTTTGAGTTTATAATATAAATTGCATCATTTTTCTCTTTCCTTTTCTACCTCCAGACCCCTCCTTTTTCTCTTTTAAATCCATGGCCTCTTTCATTAATTTTTGTTATATACATATACATATACATATATGTGTGTGTGTATTCATATACATATATACTTCTGAAAACATAAATATAGCCTGTTCAGTCTGTATAATGCTACTTATATGAATATGTTTTCAGGGCTGAACATTTGATATTGGATGACTAATTCATTTGCTGTTTCCTGGAGAAGACAATTTCTCCCACTCTCAGCATTCCTTAGTTGTCTGTTGTCTCTGTTTTTTTTTTCTTTTTTTTTTTTAGCATATCTATTATTACCCTTGTTCAGCTCATATTTAGGCAGCCACGTTGGTAAGGTTTTATGGTTGTAGTTTCTGACATTACTATGATCCTCTGGCTCTTACGATCTTTTTACCATCTCTTCTGCAATGACCCCCGACCCAGTCTTTGGTTCAGGAGTTGTGCTATAGATATATCTGTTGGGGCTGGGCTCTACAGCTCTACATGTTGATTGGTTATAGTTTTCTGCATGGTTTTCAGCTGTTGCAAAGAGAAGTTTCTTTGATGAGGGTTGAGGACAATTATCTGTGAATATAAGGATAAAAATTTAAAATGTAGTTAGGAATTATGCTGGTTTAGCAATGTGGTGGTTGTAAGTTCTAGATCTACGACTTCATTATCCCTGAGTAGTTGGCTAGGTTTCCAGTTCCAGGTATGATTTCCCTCTTGCTAAGCAGGTCTGACTGCACCCTTAGGGTTATCATACCATGCTGGCTGTTGTCCTTTTTTAAAATTGTTGCTGCCTTTTAAGCCATGGCTGTCTGAATCAGCAAGTGCAACTCTGCCCCTACCAGCAGTGGTTAGGCGACAAGAGCTGCAGCCTGAGGGAATTCTGCTTCCGAAGGCACTGACTCTTTCAAAGCTACAAAGAGAACTTAACTAAATCTTTGTCCCTCTAAAGAACTCAAGATTCAAAGGTTAAGGTGGAATTCTGCTCCACAGAGAGAATGAATAGTAAGTAGCTCACTTCCTCTCCTTGTTTGCATCCTCCAAAAAGCCCTCATGTTTCTCCTCACCCTTACTTAAAAACCCTTCTCTACCTGGCTCCTGCCTACCACTTCCCGTCATCTAGTTGCTGACTCAGCCTCCTGACCACAGGTAAATTTTATTTAAACAAACACATCTTTGCATTATTAAATAAATGTTCCAGATCGTAAACAAAAGTAACACACCTTAAAATAATATTCTATAACATTTCTCCCCTTTTATCTAAACAAAAAATGAAAGATTTTTAACTTTAACATAATAAGACTGTGTACAATAAGAACAATTAGCAAGTAAAGATTGCATTCACAATGTAATGAATTCCAGTTCATTTGTGTTTGGCAAACTAAAAGAAAATACTCCATTATCTATCCCATATTAGTGAATCTAAAGTTTTATACTTAATTTTCTCTTTATCATAACTAAGGAAAACTGCATAACTATCTAGTCTTCAACTCCATCAAAGACCCTGGAAATCCAGGAAAGGTGCAAAGCTACACAGAGAAACCCTGTCTCGAAAAACCAAAAAAAAAAAAAAAAAAAAAGACCCTGGAAGGACAATATCATTTGAATAAACAAAAACTGCATTGCAAACAACTTCCAAAACTCTAGGAAAGACAGAGACATCTGACTGCCTGGACAGTCACTCAAAGTTCCTTCTGCAACCTTGGGGCATCCATCTTCAGCCTACATGCCTAGAGTATGAGGCAGACTTCTCAGTGAAGCAGGAACTTTGAAGGACTGTCCTGCCTTGTTTTGGCAAAGTTCATCAGTTGCTTTTCTCTGTGTCCTGCAGAGCATCTGACAGACTCTTCTGTGAATCAGGAATTTAGAAAGATTGTCCTGCCTTGTTTTGACAAAGTTCAACAGTGTTTTTCCTGTGTGTCCTGTGTATCCAGTCTGTACAGCACGTTGTCAGCAGTCAAAGGCAAAGAATAGTTTCTTTACCCAGTGGCTAATCTTGCTGCAATGAAAGCAAACTCCATTAGGAGTTTCTTTAATGCCCACCATCTTTTATGAAGTAAATTGGTGCACATTTTAAATGCCATATTCTGTAGGTCTTTGTCTCTCTAAAATATATCTCTATATAGTTTGGAAAGCATACCTAACATATCTACAATTTTGATTGTTATAAATGACTAACCACTAACCTATGTTTCTTTACTATCCTATATAGTTTATAATAATAGTTTTCAAAAACTAGAATTTTACCTTACATTTTAAAATAAACTGCATAGGTAAAATACCTTAAAAAAGAATGGAAACACACACACACACACACACACACACACACACACACACACATACACACACACAATGTTGTAACAAAAATAACCTTAAATTTTTATCAACATACAAAAATCTTTTAAACAAGAGTAGAAATATTTATACAGTGTAACAAAAATAACTTTAAATTTGTATCAATATACTATATTCCCATAAATAGCAAATATCCATAACCCACTAAATAACCAAAAGCCTCCCACACCACTCTTGGGAATGTGGAGTCATGTTCCCCAAACTGCTTCCTGCTGTCTGTGGACAAAGTTTCTTCAGGATCTCAGAGAGAAAATTTTGAGATAATGACTAAGTCCTGGGAAAACAAGCAGTAACTTTTGCTGATAGATATCACCTGTTAAGTTTCAGGTCTTGCCTGATCAAACCTGATCCATATTAACACCGAAGGAATCTATAGCATTTCATCTCCTGTAGAAACAAAACTCTAAAGCATTTTTATTTCCATTTGACAAATATATTTTTTGACTTTTTAGTAGTTAAGGCATTCCTAAAGTATATAGGCTGATTTATTTCAACAGTCACTTTTTCAGTTACAAGTCTCTTTGCATCTGTCCTTTGCTTTTCAACAATCAAAAAAATTCAAAATCAACACAGCAACATGCTGGATCCAGACTTCCTGTGTATTTCCCATCTTACATGGCTTTTTTCTTTTATATTACTTATATCTTTCTTTAAAGACTTTATTATTATTTTTAAACTATTCATTTCTTTCTATGACTATTCCTTTTTTCTTTCCTTAAGCCTACACACATTGTTAAACACACTATAACCTGTTTAGAGGGTTTTCTATCTGGACCTCTTTTATTGTGTATCTTCAACTTTTTTTGACCATATGAACAAACCTTTAAACTGCTAACCTACATGGGGATCCTCTGCACTCAGCTCTCAGCTGGCTCTGCCCACTTATCGAGTTGTGAAAACTAAGCATGAAGCTCAAGGCCAGTTGGAGGTTTGTCTGACCAGAACCTGCATTCAATCCTCCTAGAGCTCTAGAATGCTGATGCTTGCCCTGTGGCAGGCATTTTTACTTAGTTTTTTTATTCCTACTTATTGTACTGACTAATCAAGGGCTTGCCAGTAGGCAGAAACTCTTAAAGGAGCCATATCCTCTTTTTTTTTTTTTTTCCCTCAAAGCTTTCTCAGGCCCTATGGAAATATGAGCGCCACACTGGTACTTCAAAATGTTGTTCTTTGTTTTGGCTCTTTTGGGGGGGTCCTACCACCCAGCTCTCAAATAAATCACACATGGAGGATCATTATTACTTATAAATGTCCAGCCTTAGCTTGGCTTATTTCTTGCCAGCTTTCATTAACTTAAATTATGTCGTCTACTTTCCTTTTGCCCCTGGGCTTTTTCCATTCTTCTACTTCTATAAATCTTACTCTTACTCTGTGGCTTGCTGTATAGCTGGGTGGCTGGTCCCTGGAGTTCTCCTTCTTCTCTGGCTACTTTTTCTTTCCTCCCAGATTTCTCCTTCTATATATTCTCTCTGCCTGCCAACCCCACCTATCCTTTCTCCTGACTTGCTATTGGCTGTTCAGATCTTTATTTGACCATCAGGTGTTTTAGACAGGCACAGTAACACAGCTTCACAGAGTTAAACAAATGCAACATAAACAAAAGTAACACACCTTAAAATAATATTCTACAACAGCTAGTTATTAGTATGGTTCATTGATGTTATATAATAGCTGAGTAGACTGTTGGTTACTTCCCTCTTTAGAAAGCCAGCATGGCCTCTTTTAGTACCATGAAAGCTTGTGCATAAGGAGGAGGATTTCAGGTAAGTTCCAGGTCAGGAGCTTCTAGGCCCTGGGTTTGAAACGTATAGTGTCTTCAGAAATAGGGACTTACCTTCCACCTGAGGGTGAGGGGACAGTAAAGGGTAATGGCAATAGCTTTTAATGTTTTGGGAATCTCTTAGACAACCTTGACTAACAACTCCAAAGAAGGCTTCTTATGCTTGGTGTTGGGATTTTGTTAGATGGTATTTGATTCTTAGAGGGAGCATTGTAAACCCAGATGAGAAAATTTCTTTTGAACTATATGTATATGTTTGTTTAAACACAGATTTATGTGTATCATAGTTTTTTGGTAGACAGTAAATAGTATGATTCTTCATAACTTTTAAAGCATCCTTACTGTTATTTTAACCCTCCTATCTCCTTCTGTATTTATATCCTCCCTGCCTAATTAGAGTCCTCCCTGTTCTTTCCCTTTCCCCAATCAGATTACTTATACTCTGCTCTTCTCCTCTCTAATGATCCCAGTGGTAGTTCCGTCTTACTTTCCTAGTTTCTGTAGATATTTCAAGATGTATGCTCACATTTCAATATTTGGGTCTAGGAGCCCTCAGATGAGAGAGAACATGTAACATTTGTCTTTCTGTGTCTGGGTTACCTCACTTAATATGATCTTTTCTAGTCCTATCTAATTACTTGCAAATTTCATGATTTCCTTTTTTTTTTTTTTCACAACTGAATAGTATCCCATAGTGTGTTATGTATCATGTTTTTGGCTGCAGGTCATTTAGGTTGTTTCCACCTCATAGCTATTGTGACTAGAGCATCAATTAATATGGTTGATCAAGTTTCTGTCAAGTAGCGGGAGCAAGTTTCTGTGGAGTAGGATGTCAAGTCCTTTGGATATATGCCAAGGAGTGGTATAACTGGGTCATATGGCAGATTTATTTTTAGCTTTTTGAGAGTTCTCCACACTGATTTCCAGAGTGGCTGGACCAGTTTGGATTCCCACTAACAGTGAACGAGGGTTCCCTTTTCCTCATACTCCTTCCAGCATTTGCTGTAGGTTGTTTTCTTGATCTTTCCCATTCTGACTGGGGTAAGATGAAATCTCAAAGATGTTTTTATTTGCATTTCCCTAATTATTAAGGATATTAATTATTAAAAGAATATTCATTATTAAGGAATGTTTTTTGAGACATTTCTTAGCCATCTTTTGTTTCTTTCTGTCTTTCTTTCTTTTTTTTTTAATTGAGAATTCTCGTTCGGGTCTCAGGTCCATTTTCTGAACGGATTCCCCTTTATTTTTGACTCTTTGACTTTTGAGTTTTTTTTTTAATATATATGTATGTGTGTATGTATGTATACTCTGGGTATTACTCTTCTGTCATATATATAGCTGACAAAGGTCCTATACCATCTATACAGTTCTGTGGGCTTCTGCTTGATGTTCTCTTTACTTGTGCAGAGGTTTTTTAGTTTTATTAATTCCCACTTGTCACTGTTGGCATTAATTCTTGAGCAACAAATAGAGTCCTATTCAAAAAGTCCTTTCTTCCACCTATATCATGTAGGGTATTTATGATGTTTTCTTCTAGCAGTTTCAGTTTTAACATTTAGGTATTTGATCCATTTGTAGTTAGTTTTTGTACAAGATGAGAGATAAAGTTCTAATTTCATTCCTCTGCATCTGGACATCCAATTTTCCTAGCATGACTTGTTGAAGATGCTTTCTTTTGTCTAGTGTGTGTGTGTGTGTGTGTGTGTGTGTGTGTGTGTGTGTGTTTTGGTACCGTTGTCAAATATGAAGTGGCTAAAGTTGCATATACTCACACTTGGGTCTTTGAGTTTGTTCCATTAGTCTACGTGTCTGTTTTTGTGCCAGCACTGCATTTTTTTTATTACTATGGCTCTGTAATATATCCAGAAGGTGAAATAGAAGGTATTATGCCCACAGCATGTATTTCTTCCTAGTTCGGGAGATGTAGATTCTAATTCCTCTTTTTAACTTTTTTGTTGTGTTAGGAATTGAATTTTGTGCCTTACAAATGCCAGGCAATCACTCTATCACTGAACTACCTCCCCATTCCACGATTCTTTTTTTTTTTTGTTATGTATATATCACTCTGAAAGGTGTTAAGGAGGGGTACTAGTCTAAGAAATTCAGATGAGTTAGGTCAGTGCTTCTTTCTAGTGGTTTCTGTTACTGAAGACTACTTTCTACTGAAATTCCCCCTTCTCACTTCCCTATAGCTGTTTGGAGGTAGATTAGCAAGTCTATGCTGGGCTTCCTTTGATTGATTGAGTCTCTGAGGTAGAGTGGAGATCCTATCTACCTATATTTACCTTTGTCTAAACTTAGGCTTCTGGAGAAAGTTCTATCATCAAATTCCTGTGGTCCTATATATTGTGTCCTGGCTGTGACCAGGATGGGCGTGGGAAGGTTGTGGTCAGGGAGAAGTGAGGTGTGAATGTGAGGACTGGTGGGTTGGGATCTGGGTGGGTTTATGCATCTTTTAGCTTCAGACTCCCTTACCACAGCATTGCTTCTGTCTGTCTCCCCTGTCAGTGCTACTGTATCAAGTTCTCTGTGTACTTCCTGTGACCTAGATCTCTTTCTCTTCTAGGCAATGGCTGAGAGGGAGAGGGAATAAGGGTCCTGGAATGTTTGGCATATATTTTGGAAGCATGGCCGTTAAGTGGCATTGTATCTTTGATAGAGAATATATTGACCCAGAAAACAGAGTGTGGGAGTATTATCTCTCATCTCTTTGAATTGTGAGCATCCTGGAAGATCAGGTATGTATGTAAAGTATTTGACAAAGTAACTCCAGAATGTTGTCCAAAAGCTTTGCTGATTTATACACTCCCACGGGCTGTGTTTCATGCTTACAACGTGCCTTTGTTTCACACTCACACGTGGCATTGCTTAACTCTCCGAATTTTCCTTTGTGCAGTCAAGTCAAAGTCATAATTTACAAAATGACTGGGCTTCCACATACACCATGAGCTCTGAGTCTTTTTCTGTCCAGTAGTTGAAAAGAAGAAAGGTATAGGTCAGATAGTTGGGAGGGAGAGCTGGATGTAGTTGAACTGTAATGGTGGAAGAACTTGAAATCTTTAGTCAGTTCTTCTTTGAGATTTCAGTGTTACTCTGGAAACAGTTGCTCATCCTGACTTCGGGCATTTTCTCTTCTATGCTAAGTGGTGAGACCCAGTCCTGTTCTCACTCACTAGGATTCAAATGCTTATTATATCATTTTTGTGAATGTGTCCTGGGAAAAGAGTGTTAAAGCAACCTTTGGCTTTCTGGGCAGAAAAAAGATGCACACAGTTCATTGTGAAGTTGCAAAAGTTTATTTTTTACATAGCTATTTGAGCACAGAGTTCAAGTCACCCTGTTTTATTTTACTACAGAGATACACACAAGAAAGGAACACCCCTCTAAGTGGGTAGTTTGGTGATCTGGATCTATGGGAGACCTTCCAGTTTATGGTGCTGCAGAGATTTCACGTGCAGTAGTCCTCATGTAGGTCGTTACTGGGTATATTTTCTCACCTTCAGGACATATGCCCTTAGCTGGCACAACTTCTGCCTTCCCTCGTAGGACAGCCTTTGCTACCGAAAGGAAAGCAGAACTGTTAACTCATGAATTCCACATAACTTCATCTCCACCCTTCCTGATTTGAACATACTCTGATTCCCCTTCCTAAATGCAAGGTAGAGTTGCTGTTTGAACTCCCTTCCCTTAATTTCAGCTCCTTCTGTCCCCTCATTTCCTTTCAGTTTGGTTTCTCATCACTTTCCATTCACTTTCCCCCTTTCTTTCTGCTATAACATTGATTCTTCTACTTATTTTTTTAATGCGCTGATACTTCCTGACGTTCACTGTTATCTGACATTCATAAGCAGGTAGGAAATGCTCCCACTTACCAGAGACTTGAATATCCCAGAAGAAGCTGTTTGTAGTACATATGCAAGCAGTGTACGCTGCATGAGCAGAAAGATACTTGATGTTTGGATTGTCCTCAGTGCTGACTTTTACCTGAGGCAAAGGAAGTGGGAAAGGGTTAAAGAGTTCAATACAGAGAAGGCAGCCTGGGATTGGCCGTGAAGAAAAATTAGCATTTTCCAAGGCATTGTGAGAATGGACTATCAAATATTTCCTCTTACCTATCTGGGTACACTTGATGCTTAGCAAGTTGTCTATAAATGATGTTTCAAATTTAATTTTGGCCCTATTGAGTATAAGAAGGAAAACATCTGATGTTTCCCTTGGCATAGTGAATGACTGAAGTTTAAAAGTGTTTTTACAAGTTGTCATATATTACATTTTCCCATATAATGGAGTGAAACTGTGTGTGTGTGTGTGTGTGTGTGTGTGTGTCTGTGTGTGTGTCTGTGTATGTTTGACTCATCAGCTGGTTTAGGGTTGGGTAACTAAGCACTTTATTTTAGAAATGTCAGGGCCGAAGAGTATCGCTGTTGCATTATGTTTAGGGTATTCGTTCTTTTTCATCTGGACTGGGGCTGAAGATGTCTAAATCAGGGTCAGAGAGAATGACACAAACCCCTCCAGGACCAAGAGGGGGTTAAAGCAGGAGACACCAGTTGTCAGCTCTGGTGTGGTGAACTGACTGTGACAAAGACTGGCAGACAATAGAGTTTATAACCCCAGCTCTCTGACTTTTGTCTTCTAGCTGTGTGACACAGTTCTTGTCACACTGATTTTTCCTCCTGCCATTGTAAGATGACAGTATTGATACCTGTATCCCCTGTATGAGTTCATGAATCTTTGTACTTTCTGAGTGAAATTGACAGACACCATTTGAGACTTAAAGATGTTCACTATACAAATAAAAACAGTCCCAGGTTGAAAGTTTCTGGCTAACTAATGTTTAGACATTGTTTTTACTTCAGCCAAGAGATATAAAACTTTTAATCAATGGTCAAATATAAGGAATGACTTCTACATGGGTTAAGCAATACTGTGTTCTAAATCGAACAGAGGGAACATCAGGGTATCTACCCATTACTGGATCAAATACATTTCTAGCATTATTTTTATCTGGGTAAATATCAGGAACTTTTACCCTGTATTTCTATTACGGCTTTTGGTATAACTAAAAATTTCCCTTCTTTTTGTAATGGTTTTTTAAATTTCAGTTTTAAAAAAGATTTACGTATATATATTTTATGTGTGTATGGGAGAGAGAGAGTGTGTGTGTGTGCACACCCAGTGTCCACAAAGACCAGAAGATGGTGTCAGATGCCCTAGAACATGACCCACCCATCCTCTGAAAAAGCAAGTGCTCTTAACCACTGAACCATATCTCCAACCCTCAAACCTTCTTTTTGTATGTCTTTTCTAAAAGTCCAAAGAGAATGTTAAGGAATTGTGAAAGACAATGAGCAGGAGGTGAAGAATTTAGAACAACTGAAGAAGAAAGTAGACCCAGGAATGAAGGTGGAGACAGTGTGTGTCCATGCTTATAGGGTGTAAATGAGCCCTCACATTAAGGGACAGCACAGTCACCCCTCTGCTATATTTCTTAGACCTGCCAAAGTATATTGATCTGCCTCTTCTTGGCTCTCCACCATTACTGCATGAGGTGGAGTCAGGGGATGAGAGGAGGTAGGAACATAAGACTGATAGTGTTTCCTGTTCATTGCAACTTATGTGTATCTTTGTTGCATAGCCATTTTCTTATTTTCATGCTTCCCATTCCTTTTCCTTCCTCCTAAATTTTCCTCTAGTTTCCTTGTGAAGACCTTTAGCCCACAGTTAAAAGTCCCCACTCAGCAATCTCTTTCATAACCCTATTACTTTACCTTTAGGAATTTGTAACACATACATTTCTAACACAATTTATCTGAGTTTCAAAGCTATGTACGCAGAAACGCTTCAAAGAGCAGCATTTAGCACCGTATCAACTTGCTGAAATTTCTTTATGATAATACTTCTTTTTCATGTTAACTCTCAGTTACTCACTTACCGCCATACATTTATCCACATTGTTTGTAATCATGATTTCTACTGTAAATTCATTTGCATTTTTTATTGGAGAAATTTTCATGTTTACTGAAAATAGATTGTTCCTGTAACAGTAGAAAAAGCAGAAACAAAAAAAATCACATTAAAGTCCACTACTTAGGTGTTCTTTTATTAACAGGCAGAGAGAATCAGGAACCAACTGTCAGGGAGACACTTGTGAAGTTCAACACTTTACTCTGGAAGGACCCTCTGCATGTAACTTCTCTTAAAGTATTCCATGTTTCTAGCCAACACACATATCCAACAGGATGAGACAAATGGAGGTCAGAATATAAAAAAAATGGTCATAGTCCTGGTCACCTCTAGAATGTAGAGAGATGGGCTGGCAAAGCTTCTTTCTCTTTGTCTATTCCCAGTCACTATTCCCTGGTGGAGGTTAATAATTTCACAGTCTACCTCAGTGCACTCACCATTCTCTTTTCCTTATACAATTATCTAAAATCCCCCCTTCTCAAAGCAGAAGGATTTGAAAACCCCAGAGTCCCCTAATTCAATCATGTAGATCAACCAGCTTTATAGTAACAACTGATTCACCTCAGTATTTTTTCTTCAGCTCACTGCTCTTTAGCCCTAATGTACGGAGCTCCAGAAGTTCTAGTTGACAAAAGTTCTATTCTCAACTCAAATCCTCTTGATATCATTTCCTGTGTTGCCCAGACCTCTACCTCTCTTACAGAAATGGTCTCCCTTAGCAGGTAAATTTTCCCCATCCAAATCTCCATGGATTCATTACCATCTGGTAGATTCTCCTTTCCCACATGGTTCTATGTGCTGCTAGTGGACTCTGATTTCTCCCTGTAACTCAAGGCTTTCCTCTTGTCAAAAGTCATAGAATCCTTTGTATATTTTTTTCTCTTTGTAGGAATTTGAATCTGATATTTCTTTCCTCCTTATGTCACAGACTTAGATAATAGATTTATCACATCAGGAACCTTGTGTAAAGGAACATGTATAGAAGAGTGGGGTACATGATCAAGTTTCTGCATTATTTTCTTTTGTTTAAATAAACCTGCTTCCATTGTGGTCAACAGAACCCTACATATTGGAGTTGATGAAGATGTTGGCCTTTGCTGTGTAATAATTTTTCTATGGGTAATTTATTAGTTTTGTTTTTGTTGTTATTTGAGTCAAGACATCCACTCTGTTACCAGAGGAGTCTTGAAAGTACGTTCCTTTGCTTCTGTATACAAAGCCTAAAATTAGAGATGAATTATAGCCTATCCATAGCTTATCCCCCAAATATAGGGCAAGCTCACCTCTCTGCTCATATTTCTCATGTTGATGAAAATGATAAGACTATAAACCTAGGCAGAAAAGTCATTTTTAACAGAAACTTTTAATTATCACCTAGTCATTTGGTATCAGGACATAGGCTTGAGAAGCTACATATTGCCTCAGAGTTTAGAAAAGTGAAACTCAGAGACACAAATAATGAGAATCCAATATGTGTTCTCATCAAGTAGGAACATATCCTAGGAAGGTGGTGAGGGAAAAGGAGTGTCTTACCTATTGTCCTGACCATAGGCAGTCTCCAGAATAAAGCACATAACCAGGAGATGTATAACAGCTCCCAGCTGGTGGAGAACTTGTAGAGAAAGCATGTTGTAAGAGTTGACACTCCTGAGTCTTGACCATCTGGAACCCAGATCTCTACTTTTATTTGTAGCCAGTGGACAAATGAAGCAGATGGGCAGCTCCACCCAGTTGAAATCGTCATATGTTGGGATCCCTTCCATTGAGACCTTGTTTATTCTTCTGTAATAAAGGTCAGTATTCAGCTGGAACTGAATATCCAATTTGAATTGGATTATAGTGAATAAGAAATGAGTTTTTCTTTGTTTTGCCAATATGAGATTAGAATGTTCTTAGATTATTAGGGTGGATCCAGTTCCAATTTTTATAAGTAAGATTTTTTTTTATCCTTTGCTTCCTTACCTGCTCTCATTGTGGAGATATGTAAATGTTAATCACTTCTTTCTGTCTTCTGATACCATAGAATCTCACCTACTTAGTAACTCAGAGAACCTCACCTCAAAATTTTTCTGTAGTTGAGCTATGACTACCAATTTTATTATTACTCAACTCACTTGATTTGTGTCTGTAGGTCTAATGGGTCATCTGTAGGATATGATGGTCCTCCCTTGCATACACAGAAAGTTTCTTGAAAATTCAAGGCATATATTTATGAAGAAGTAACATGTGACTGGGGGGGTACAGATAAATTTGATATAATTTTAACCATATCTTCAGAGAGCAAAAACTTGGTCAGCTTAGCTTCTTGTGTATTTGTTCTTCCAGAAGACTTAGGTTCACGTTGAAGGGACTCTGGACAGCCCTAGCATGGTGAGCATGACTCTGGTAGGCCTTGCCCTTCTCCCCGAGTCCCTCTTCCTTGCTAAAAACTATTAGATTACATTCCTAAAGCGATCCACCAAGGTCTGTTCCCTTATTTGGACACATCCTCCTCCTGAGGCTGACTACCAAGTTCTTGCTATCATAGTATTGAAGTCCAGCAATCAAAAGCCCCTTTTGGCTCATCTAATTAAGATGTCTAATTAAAATTAAACACATTATCCTAACACAAGGTTTCCCTTTGTATTTTTATAAACTGCTATTTTCCTATATGCTACATCTGTCTCCTCTCTATCCAGAGGAAGTCTTTGTCACTCTAGGACAAATATTCCTGTCCCCTTCCCCTTGTCCCTTTCCCTTCCCCCTTGTCCTCTATCTCCTATCTTTTTTGCTTTTCCCCTGTCCTCTGTCTCTCTGGTACAAATAAATCTCCTTTGTGCTTGGTCTTGGGTGTCCTAAGCAGATACTTTTCCTTTTACACATTAAATATGTAGGGATTATAATCTAGAAACTTCCAGGAAAGGTCTTGTCATTCTAGCCCTTTGCTCCTCTAACAGCATTTACCCCTCAGCCTGCTTTTTCTACCTGTGGGGAGCTCAGATGTGAAGAGAGATGCTGGGCTCCATTTTCAACAGGAATTTGTGCTCACCTCCACTGAACTCCAAGATAATAAGTCAGCTGAAGAAGCTCTTGCAGAGTTAGAGTAACTAGGGGACCCATGGATTAACCCACCTACCGTTGAAATAGGAGAATCTTGGTACCCTGTGTTAGATGGCAAGGTGATGTCTAAGAGAGGATGGGTCAGGATAGCTCAGAATTCAGTGTCAGCTATTCCAGGATTCTCCCTGAGACAGAGTGCTGAGGTGACAGGATCTTGAGTTTACATGTGGTTTGAGATGGCATCTGCTCCATTAGCTTTTTATTTTACCAGTGTTGCCTGTGGATTGGGAGGGGCTATTCTCAAATCCCAGATGCTATGCATCCTTATATTTTTTTAAAAATATAAACTCCTTAAATGAACTTCCTCACTTCCCTTACATTCATTGTTTACTTAAGAATTTTTTGAGTTTTCTTTCTCTTTGTTTAACTTACCTGTTTGTCAGTCTTGCTTAATGTTTAAAGAAATAGTTTTTTATTTCATTGATTCCTTGTAATTGTTAAAGTTTCTATTGCTTTAAGTTCAGGAAAATGGGGAAAAAGATGACCTGGACCAGCAAGTCATTCTTCAGTGGCAGGGTCCTGGGAGAGAAGACCAGGAGATCAGAAAATAAACAGGATAGAAGTTAGAAAATATAAGAAAGTTTAGGATCAGGAGGTCTTTCAAAAGCTATGTCTTATGGGAAGCAACCTTATTAAGAAGTAAAGCATCTTATATAGTATTTCTGGGGGAGAAATGGAAGAAGTTGGCAAGAAGCTTTTGAATTGAATAATGCTGCACAAGGGAACACAGGGTATCTCAAGAACATCACAGACTGGAGCACACAGCAACCTTGAGACTGATAAGCATAGCCCCGTATAATGGGAAGAGTTGGGTTCTTAGGATCTCTACATATACATCAGGGCCTCAGGGAAAATTGCCCATAGCCCTTGCCCTAGGGTATTATTGGTCCTGTCAAGCATGTTCCTAGTTTTGAAAAGGAGTTATATTCCTTTTCCATACATCAAGGCCTCAGGGCAAGCCTCAGTTGATCAGGCCAGCTTTCAACAGGAATAAGATAAGGTAACTGAGAGGGATGAAACATAATCAAATAATGTTACATCTATGGAAAAGCCTGGAACCTTATTTAACCTCAAGACCTATTCTTCATTAAAGACTAATTGTAGTTTAGCCTCTAAACCTATCAGTGTAGGAGGAGTTGGGCATATAGGAAAGACAGCTAAAATTAAAGGCCATTTTAGGGGTATCAAAGAAACAATACAGTAGAAGCTCCCTAAAATATATACAAAAATGAAGGCAAAACAAATAAAACCATCAGTTAATGGGGGAGACAGAGCCCCAAATGGGTATCACTTATTTCCAAATAAAGCTTCCAGTACCAGTATTGTGTTACAGCTAATTTAGTTGTTGGCCCAAGTGGTCCCCTGGGAATTCCCAAACAACCCAGGCTCTTGTGGAGACTACAAGTTGTTCTACATAAACTGACAGCCAAGCCCCATTGCTGAAGACAACACTTAGATAACTCATTGAACATGAAGAATTTGAGCTGGTGCCTGCACAGAAATTTCATCCCTACATTTAATGCCTTTGGTACAGAAAGGTATCTGCAGGCTACCAAAGAGGAAATGTAAACACCAACCCAGCCACAAACCATTTGTTCTACAGTGGTGTCCTCTTAACAAAATATGCTAATTCAGTGGTGACACAAAGCTTATGGGAATAATCCACCAATATCTGACTTGACTCAAGTCCTACTTCACCAAATGGAACCCATACCTGACACTGCTTAGGTGACCAAGAATGTGAGACCAGATAGCCTAGGGACCTAGGGTAGAACCAAATACTACTGTTGTAAAAAAAATAAATAAATAAAGCAAAACAAAACATAATGCAGCAACAAAATGAATCCTAATGACTCCTTGTTATGCTCATATATCAGCACCTGCACAGCCATTATCAGAGAAGCTTCCTCCTGCAGCAGATGGGAACAAATACAGGGACCTACAGCCAGATATGCACAAAGTGAGAGACCATGGACCACTCAGGCCTAATCAGATATCTCCATCAAATCTCTCCACTTGGGACTCAAGGAACTCTTCAGAAGAAGAGGCAGAAAGAGTGTAAGAGCTGGAGGGGATGGAAGACACCAAGAAAACAAGATCCTCGAAATCAACAAGTACTCTTAACTACTTTCCATCCCCATCCTGTTTTTCAGTTTTGTTTTGTTTTGTTTTTCTAATGAGAGGCAGAAATGGAGTGGATTTGGATGGGAGGGGAAGAGGGGATGAAGTAGGAGGAGCAGAGGGCAGGGAAACCATAATTAGGATATATTATATGAAGAAAAAAAGTCCATTTTCAATAAAATGAAAAACAATGAAAAAGAAAGAGAAATATCAAAGAATAGAAACAGATTTTCAAGCCAATGGCCCAGCTGTACCAGAAAAAAACAGAGCTCTGTCTTTTCTCTTTTACTTAGCAGTACTTCTGGGATAGACACAGGCTTTGTCTCATGCATCTGGAATTGAGGGGCAGCAATTTATGCTGTTGTAGAGATTTATATTTACAACACACAGGTTATAATACAGTGTAGGATGTTCATCTCTTTCATATGTCCTTTGCCCTGAGGGTATCCTAAGAGCCTTTTGGGAGGCATTTCTCCACATTGCAGACCATGGTCCCACCTCATGAATTCATGAAAACGACACCAATGCAAATAAATACGATTTGCTGTACATTGAGCTGATCTGTTTAAAATAAATAACAATGCATGGTTTTCAGAAGTAAACGTGTGCTGGATGTGTTATAAGAGAGGTGATATTTACATTAGTGTTTCATTGATTTTCATTTGCAGAAACTCAGATGGTGGCAGCGTGTTCAGCACCATGGAAGCCAGCCTGGTGATGACAGGAGAGACTGAGGATGGGATACCAACCACATCATGACAGATGTGCAGGGACAAATGTGTGCACCCGTGTAGGAATGTAAAGCTCCAGGCAGTGTGAGCAGGAAGGGTAACATCTCGTTTGAATGCAGGTGTGTAACTCAATTTGTGTTAATGCTACATGAACATGCATTTTAATTTTCTGTGCAATAGATGTTGAACTTGGGCAGCATTTTCTCAGGGTCATTTCTGAGTACTCAGTTTATGCTTGATGGAGTAAAACATAGTAGATTATTGTTTTTCTGCTTTCATGGAGTTGACAGGTTTGGGGGTGACCCTCCACTCAGTTCTGACAATAGTTCTAAATGTCTTGATCCAGGCAATCTCAAGGAATGCAGAGAACAGAAGATGGTAGGATGCCTTGCTCATCTTTGATGTAGGGGGGAGGGGCTTGGTCCTGCCTCAACTGAATGTACCAGGCTTTGCTGACTCCCCTTGGGAGGCCTTACCCTTTCTGAAGAGGGGATGGGGGTGGGGCAGGGGAGGAGGCTGAGGGGAGGCAGGAGGAGGGATGAGAGGGGGGTCTGTGGTTGGTATGTAAAATGAATTAAAATTTTTTTAAATAAAAAAAAGGATATAAGATGTCAAAAGCTTCTTTTTAGTTACCTTACATTAGGGAGAATGAGGCCAATTGCGTCAGTGTCCTAAAGGTTAGAATGTTCAAATCAAAAAGCCCAAATAAGTATTAGAGCTAAGAGAGAAGATGCATTGTGCAGATGAAAGTATCCATGACTTTGGCCTATGTGCCCCTCTGTTTTTCCTTTTATTTATTTATACATCAAAACGCAACAGCTTTGGCATGGATCCGTTAGATTCCCCTGTAGTATTGCTTTTTTAAAATCTGTAATAAAAAGAAGCTATTGGCATCCATCTCCAGGCTTTGCATAACATATTCCATGGAACTTGGCAGCTTGGAATGAGTCACGGAGTCCTTACTGAGTGGGAGAGAATGTCATATCTACACTCTTCCATTTATATCTTGTGAACTAAACAGGAAAAATATACTTTGCAGGTTAAGAGTTCCGTTTGCAGTTAAGAATGAGTTTCTGTTTGTCCTGTATTTGTTTGACACATCTGTACCAGATGTGCTTGATCACATGTGGGTGGGAGGTATGTGGGGAGGAAGTATGTCAGGATGTATGCTTACCTCTGAATATCCAGTCAATAGGGGGGAAGTACTCAGTCAGGAAGTACATCAGGATATATGCTTGCCTCTGGTTGGACCTGATGGGAAATACATTTCATTAGCTGAAATAGTTCTATAATATGATAGGGTACTGGGTTTTCTTTATGTAGAACAAGGAGGTACTATATAGCTTTAAGAGAAAATTGTTGTTTCTATATAAAGCATTCTGGAATCCTTAGAGGTAATTTGGCTATACTAAAAAAAATTACAGAAGAAGGGGACCTGAGATAAAATAAATGACTGGTCCCCATTCTCATGTCCAGGTCCTCCTAGATAGCAACTCTGATGTCAACCATCTCAGGGCTATTGACCCTTCTGTTTCTGCTAATTACTCTTGGCTCATGCATCATTAATGCCTTAACTAGATAATTCATGTATAGGGACCATGAAACTGATGGTTATTAGATCTCAATATAAACAGGTACCTATCACAGAGTCAAGGATCTGACTCAGGATAAAACTGAGTGGGGGGAAATCTGTGGTTGGTATGTAAAATGAATAAAAAAAATTCTTAAATTAAAAAAAATAGTAACAACAACAACAAGAAGCCTCAAGGCTTCTGTGAGACCAAAGCAGGAAAAATATACCCTGTAGGTTGAGTTCTATTTGCAATAAAGACTTAAGTTCCTGTTTGTCGTATGTTTGTTTGAGACATCTGCACCAGATGTGCTTGATCACATGTGGGCAAGAGGTATGTGCTTGCTTCTGATTGGACCTGATGGGAAATACAGTGGCCCTGGCCTTTTTAAGCCCCTGCAAAAATGTGACATGGACATTTTCTGGGAACCCAGGAAAGGACCTGGCTAGAGTCCATCTTCCTGGCTAGTATTTAATTAAAACTTACTTAGAATTTGACTTGAAGATTATAATAGTAGTCTTATTCTTAATTGGTGGTATTAACAATCTCTGGAGGTGTTATTTATAATTTAGGAAATTCACTTGTCTATTGTAAAAAGCAAAACCCACTTACTTTAAAGTCTTATCCTTCTCCTAGCTTGCTTATGTTTCAAAGTTGAATGTGTGTGTTGGTAATCTGGGGATTTGAGGGCAGCAGAGAAAGCTCAAGGAGG
>CABHPQ010197360.1:0-13312 GCA_902168405.1 Peromyscus aztecus | reverse complement strand
CAGCTATGAGCTGCTCATTGTGAGTGCTGGGGTCCCAGCTAGAATGTTCTGGAAGAGCAAGGAGAACTCTTTTTTTTTTTTTTTTTTAAGGTTTATTTATTTACTATGTATACAGTATTCTGTCTCCATGTGTCCTTGCAGGCCAGAAGAGGGCACCAGATCTCATTACAGGTGGTTGGGAGCCACCATGTGGTTGCTGGGAATTGAACTCAGGACCTCTGGCAGAGCAGCCAGTGCTCTTAACCGCTGAGCCATCTCTCCAGCCCCAAGGAGAACTCTTAACTGCTGAGCCATCTTGCTGGCTCAACTGTGTGCTTTTAACTAGGACATTGGCAGTGATTTGCCGCAGCAGTCGTAGGAGAGAGTACATGTGTCTTCCACCAAAAGAAAGACAGAAGAGGGCTGAACATCTGGACAGCAGGTCCAGGAGACCCCACAGAGACTCCTGGCAGCTACGCAACAGCAGACTAGAAGGAACAAAGTTCTGGAGACTCAATCCCGTCCTTCCCAAGTCATCCTGGTAGGGCTCAGGTGTAGTTCTGTGGTAGAGTGCTTGCCTAGCATGCATGAAGCCCTGGAATGCATCCCCAGCACCAAAAAACCCCAAATAAAACACACTATTGTCACCATGATGGCCTTCCCATGAGTGAGCACATGCCCACAGTCTCAAACAAGAAAAGCCAGTGGACAGTCACGGGGAGAATCCTGCCCATAGGAGGCACAGCCTGCTGCCCACAGCCTTCCTGGCTGCATCTAGGTCCTCAATGGCAGGTGCTGGCAGCTTCTCAGAACAGAGGGGCTGAGGTGGCATCTGAGATGTGGCATCTTGACCTCTTTGGGATACCTGGCAGCCACAGCTTAGAGGCGTTGTGGTGAATCAGTGAGGGCAGAATCCTGGGGCTGGGTCCTCCTCATTACATCTGCAGTTTGCCCCTCCAACCCCTTGCAGGCCTCTGGCATGCTCTGCTGGCTGGAAGAGTTCACTCCTGGGGCTGGTTTCTGGTGGCCTTGTCTGCTCAGGAACACAAATGTGCTGAGTAGGCTCCTAGTTCATAAACAACTTTGTCCTCTCGCAAAGCTGGACAGTCCCCTACTACTTGAACAGCTCCCTCCCTCCCTCTCTGCAATCTCTGGATAACAGCTTGTATAGCCAGCCTCTCAGGAGGAGGATGACCAGGGTGTTGACCCACACTGCTCTTGTGTTGGTCTTGAATATCGGTCATTATCCCGGGCAAAGCGGGAACGTTGCTCACCCCGTCCGGGAGGGTTCTGTGGCACGCTGAACAGAGAGAAACCAGAATGATGCTCTCTTGGCTGCTTCCCACCTCCCATTCATCTCCACAGCTCCCTGCAGCTGAGGGGACATCTGACAGATTCAAGTTAGAGCCACAATGACACCCTCGCTCAGAAACAGCTGCTGTTCCTGGGAGAGAGAGCTAGCTCCAGGTGGTTATACCCTTCCATTTCTTGTACACATGGGGAAACTGAGTCAGAAAAGGGTGGACCCTTGCTTGCCACTTGCCTTTTAACTGTGGGCATTAGAACAGGGCTTGTGACTCTGGCCTGGAGAATAAGGTTTCAGACCCGTTTCCCCGCTGGGCTGCAGCCTCATGGAAGGAGTCTGCGTGCCCAGGGCTGAGGCGTCCAAAGCCGGTTTGTCAACAGTCATCAGATTTACTGGTTTCCTTGATCTAGTTACACAATTTAAATTTCCTAGCAAATCCCGTAAGGTCTGGTGGATTTGGGAGATTTAGGGGATGTTCTGTTTGACTAATGTTTGATTTTTTCCTTTGCATCAGAGTTCTAACAAATGCTTCGGATTCCGTCCAAGCCGCAGAGAGAGGTTCAGTGAGCCAGGCCCACTGGCTGCTGACTCCAGGACCAGGCTTGGGGTCGGGGAGGCTGAGAGTGAGGGCTTCAGTCTGTGTCCAAGGAAGGCCGTCAGCCAAAGCCTTCCACAGTATTGATGATGTACTTTTAAGAAACTTTCGATACCGAAAAATTCCACACATACACAGAATACGTAACAAGCCGGTGTCTGGTCGATCCCAACGCGACTCTTCCTCCCTCCCTGACCTTTGAGGTCATTCCAGCCACGGCACACGTGGAGATGACTCTGACTGTACTGTCAGGCACTGAATAGGTTCTCCAAAGTACTGCTAAATAGATGGAGGATGAGCAGTTCTCACAAAGACGCTGCTTCATGTCTCTGGGCCTCTCACCCCTGGCATTCCGGCCTCCTTTCTCTCCCCTCTTAGCCTCCGCCTTCTTTGTCCTTCCCAGGCTCCCCTCTGACCTCCGCTCTGACCCTCAGTCTCTTGTTCTGGGGGGGTTGGCAGCCCAGTGGTGCTGAGCCGGCTCTTGTCTCTGTCCCTTCCTACTTAGCGGTCCTTATTCTCCAAATTGGTTTCTTTCAGCTGAAGCAGTGGGCAGTGAGAGGGGACTCCAGATGCCAAGAGGAGTATTCTGATACCAAATGGGGAAAAAAAATTAGTCTAAACTAAGTAGAAGTATGTTTTTAATCTGTTATGAATCGTTGTAGTATTCTTTTTTTTAAAGATTTATTTATTTATTATGTATACAATGTTCTGTTTTTCATGTATCCCCACAGGCCAGAAAAGGGAGCCAGACCTCATTACAGATGGTCGTGAGCCACCATGTGGGTGCTGGGAATTGAACTCAGGACCTCTGGAAGAACAGCCAGTGTTCTTAACCTCTGAGCCATTGCTCCAGCCCTCATTGTAGTATTCTAAGATGACTGAACTGGCCTTTTGACGTAGTGGTGGAAGAGCTACGTGACCCTGGACAGGCCATTTCCCTCCTAAGGCCTCAATTCCCTTGTCGGAGACGTGGGAAGACTGAACTGTTGCTGCCTTTCTTGGGCTGTGTGTGTGTCCACATGTGTACATGTGTGTGCATGCCTGAGGAGGCCAGAGAACAACCGTGGGTCTTGTTAGTTGGGTGTCACCCACCCTGTTTATTCTATTAGATTTATCGAACTTATTTCATGGGTACGGGTGTATCTTCTGCATGTATGTATGTGTACCATGTGTGTGTCCAGTGCCCACAGAGGGAGGTTTCAGATCCCCTGTATCTAAGTTAACGTTTCTATTCCTGTGAAGACACATCATGACCATTGAAACTCTTATAAAGAGAAACATTTATTTGGGGCTGGCTTACAGTTCAGAGGTTTAGTCCATTATTGTCATGGTGGGAAGCATGGTGCTATGGTCTAGACGTGGTGCTGGAGAGGTAGCTGAGAGTTCTACATCTGGATCCGCAGGCAGCAGGAAGAGAGAGAGAGTCACTCAGCCTGGCTTGAGCTTCTGAAACCTCAAAGTACCCTCCCACCCCAGTGACACACTTCCTTCAACAAAGCCACACCTACTCCAACAAGGCCACACCTCCAATAATGCCACTCCCTATGAGTCTGTGGGGGCCATTTTCATTCAGACCACCATACCCTAGAGCTGGAGTTGTGAGCCATCATGTGAGTGCTGGGAACCAAACCCAGGTCCTCTGTAGCCAGTGCTCATAACTGCTGAGCCATCTCTACAGCCCCCCCCCCCTCCATTTTCATAGGACACAGGGCTCTTCAGTGGCCTGAAATGTGCCAGTTAGGCTAGGCTGGCTGGTAGGCAAGCACCAGGGATCTCCTGGTCCCCGCTTCCCTAGTCTTGAGGTGACGGATCCTTCGCACCATTCCCGACTGACTTCCCAATTATATCCAGGGGCCTGGCCCATGTAGTAACTTCTCGGTGAGCATCATGATTCTTACTGTGCTGTGTCTAGAGCAGGCCAGGCAGGCCATCCGCCGGGTATGGGTCATGATCTCATCATCATCTGGAGCCCGCCCATCTCCACAAATGCCCGGGG
Source organism: Peromyscus aztecus (assembly GCA_902168405.1). Taxonomy (NCBI): domain Eukaryota; kingdom Metazoa; phylum Chordata; class Mammalia; order Rodentia; family Cricetidae; genus Peromyscus; species Peromyscus aztecus. The sequence goes on along the minus strand of CABHPQ010197360.1, from coordinate 9,436 downwards.
GCTTGGAGACATTGGATTCTGTATTCTATGTTACTGGTCCCAGTGAGGCAAAGTCTAAACCACCCAGGGCCAAGCCAAGAATGTCTGGTGCCCAGGATTCCGCCTGGGAATGTGTTTGATAGGAGTTTGGTGCTGGATTTCCGGGTTCCTCAGACGCCTCCCGTACCACATAGCATTTTCCTTAGGAGTCACTGTCACTGAACTCTCCCAGAAGGGTGAGCCCAGACCTGGCAGAGCTAGCTCCCACTGTCTACCATGCCGGGGGTGCCTAGCCCCTTCTCTCCCCACCGCAATCTCTCCACACCCCATGCTGACGTTAACTGTAATTACGGACAACCGCAGCTTGGTTGCTATGGAAACTTGCATGGTGGCTTGGTTGCCATTTTCCTGCCTTCCTAAGGTTCCTGTTTCAACAGGCCTCCAGGAGGGTCCGAAGGGTGGGCAGGGAGGAGGCTGCAGAATCCCACAACCCACAAAGTCACAGTCGCAGGAGAGAGTCCCTGATGCCTTAGACTTTGTATCCCCTCTCTCCATTCCAGCCACGGCTGGGCCCAGGTGCGCACACGTGACCACTTCTGTGTGTCCATGTCACAGCAGCAGGAAATGTCTGAGCGAGGGGAAAGGCAGGAGCTTTGACCCCGTGGGGACCTGTGTGATGCTTGCTGCGAACAGGGTTTCCTCCTGGACCTCCCTGGGGCAGCTGCACCACAGGGGTGGGACAGATGTCAGTCCCTGACCTGCATCCTTGCTACCCCAGATGTCAGTCCCCGACCTGCATCCTTGCTACCCCGGTGCCATGCCTGCATTTGGAGGAGGGGACTATTGAGGGGAAGGGCTGCTCCCTGCTTTGACTTAGACCAGTTGACCACAGAGAACGCCGATGTTGTGGGAGTTCTCAATGTGGGTTCCAGAAACATCCATGACACAGGGGCCTCACGAACAATGAAATTTCTCCAGCCCCCCACACTAGACTCACCGAGTCAGAGCTTCCAGGGCTGGTACCCAGCCATGTGTGTCTGAGGCATCAGCACTCAGGATCAGTGTGCCCTGTGCCTGCTGCATCCCTGGGGAATGACTCTGATGTCACTCTCAGCCCCCCGCCCCCCATGCACCTCTCTTCCCGGTGGCCCCTGGTGCCTGTGAGGAGTCTGAGCTGTTTCAGGTTGTAGCGGTCACAATGGGCTGGGCCGGGGCTGCCTGGGGGTCCTGCCTGCTGCCGGAGCTGAGTCTCTGCGGCACCTTCCCAGCTCAGCTGGCCATAGCAGGAAGTTCAGCCTGGGCGCCCACACCAGTTCCAGGGTCTCTAGTGGCTCAGGTTCAGTTTCCAGAAAGACCTCTTCTTGGCCCACAGCTGACCACCTGCCACTGTGTCCCCATCTGGCCTTTCCGTCCCTCCCTCTTCGTCTGAGGATGGCAGGCCTGTGTCCCGGGGGGCACGCTCCTTGAACTTCAGTCTGCTTCCAGACCGTGGTGAGCGTTGGGGCCTTCGTGTGCAAGCTGGGGGAAACACAATTCAATCCACGGCACACAATCATAGGCCTTCTGGTGTGAAGGATTGACTCAACTCCACAGTCATCTCTGGAGGGTCCGTCTTCAAATGTCCCATGTCCCACCCCTACCTGGAGTCCTGATTCCCAGCACACATGCTCCTGCTCTGTGCAGCCCAGCTGGTCCAGCATCCACATCAGGAAAAAGCGGCCTCTGGGGAGGGGGGAGGTGTGTGGTCCTTCCCACCTCCAAGGGGGGTGCTCGGTGGGTCACCCCTCCCTCTCATGACCAATAGCCCTGCTCCCCAAGGTGTGTCAGACTAATTGATTGCCGAGACGGAAAAGGTCAGCCGGAAAAGCAGTCGGAAGGGGAGAGGACGCAAGGAGTTGTCCTGTTTGAGGGAAGTGAGTCATGAGACTTAATTCAGAGCAATCTGGAGACAGGAAAACAGGTGCAAATGTCAGTCTGGGCAGAAGGGGACAATGGCCACAACGGATTCATGATGTTCCTGGACTTGGGCGTTGGCTCAGCTTGGAGTGGTCCCATAGGCCCCGGCAGGCTGACCCTGGTGTGGTGTGGGCCTGGGGCTGGTGTGGGTCTAGTCCAGCCCCTGTTGCACCACTGCTGGGCATCAGGGGAGAGGAGCAGGCCTAGGCAGTGACCCTGGGCAGGCCCAATCTTTCTTACCTGTCAGAGGATGGTGTTGGAGTTGGTGTACTTGAAACATGTGGGGCCTGAGACACGGCAATTGCAGATGGTCAGGGCGGTGGTTCTTAGCCTTCCTAAGGCTGTGATCCTTCAACACAGTTCCTCATGGTGTGGTGACCCCAGCCATAACATTGTTTTTGTTGCCACTTCCTAACTGTGATTTTGCTCCTGCAATGAACTGTTGTGTAAATATCTGACGTTCAGGTTATTAGATTGTGACCCCTGTGAAAGGTTGAGAACCCAGGACTAGCCCGGAGCTGGCAGACAGAGCCTCCAAGAAGGGTCCATCCACTTTCCTTTAGAGGGCCTTCCAGTGATGGGGAGGGCCATGGTGACCGTCATGAAAGCGACGGTGAGGGTGGTGTGTTGGTGAGTGGTGGTGACGGTGGTGGTGGTGGTGGTGGTGGTGATAGTTGTGGATATAATAATCATGGTGCTCACGCTGTGGCTGCTGACATTGATGCTGCTGGTGATGGTGGTGGTGGTGATGGTGAGGATGATGACGGGAGGGGTTTCAGTGAGTAACGACAATATGACACAAGCCGCCGTCTACATTTCTTACTCTGTAGGGCTGTCGCTCACCTGCTCCTGCCTGAGTTCCGCTGTAGCCAACCTTATCCAGGACCATAAAGGCCACTTCTTACTGTGGGGGAAGTAATTCCAGTTATGACATTTTCCTACGGTGAAAAAAAATCCACTGGGGTTTTCCGGAACACACAGGACAGTGACCCTGACCTTGCTCTCCAAGCGCCTTCAAAGCTGTAGTCAAGAACAAACAAAGCAATAATGCAGGTCACTGTCAGTCAGTCCAGATGCTGCCCAGGCCTGGAGCACCCATGCCCGTCACATCTGTGGGGTGGACTAAACCTTTGACATTGTCAGCATCCCCCCAGTTAAATGCTTTCTTTCCTAAGCGTTGCCTTGGTCATGGTGTCTCCTCACAACAATAGAACAGCGACTAAGACAGAATTGAACTCAGGACCTCATGCTGTTGAGACAATCACGTGATCAACTGAGTTGTTTTCCCAGGAGCTTGGTCACGCTTTCTGAAGGCCAGGGTGATGTGGAGACCTTCAGCATGGATGATGAGGGAAAGGGCTCCTCAGGGGAATGCCTGGCATCCTCTGGGGCCTGCTTCCAGATCCCTCTGCTCTCCTGCACCCTTACTTAACACATCTGCTTTGGGATAGGTTTAGACCCTTTAACCACAAACTCCAAAGGAGCAGGCAGCCCCTCTCCCAGGGCCCATTTCCTGTCACAGGGCCTTCCTCTTGCCTACACGTGTGCCATATGCCATATGGGGACAGACATAGCCTTCAGGGAGCCCACCCACAGGGCGGACCTGCCTTCAGGCCACACTCAGATCCACACGGTTCTTAACTTGTCACTTTGTGGTGACTTCTGCATCCTGACTAGGGAGAAATCTGGGTGGGCCACTAGAGGAGGCTAACTCCGGCCATGAAACTGGTTGGTTCTGTCTCTCCTGATACATCTCCAGGTGCTATAGACTTCCCTCACTACCCAGAATGCCCTAGACTTCCCACCACCTCTCCTATGCTTCCCATTGGCTCTCGATGCAGATGACAGACAGGAATGTGGTGACTGCCCAGTCTGCAATTCTACCAGAAGGCCAGTGCTGGAGAAGTAATTACCTCAGCTGTGACAGACATGTTAGCCTTTCTGCACCCCGGGAAATATCACCCATCCTTCAGGAAGGAGGAGGGACTGAATGCCTCCCATACCTGCCTCTGTAAGTTAGGAACATCTCAGGAGAAACCAGCCTTGCGTTTGCACGGTTTCATCTATGAACTCATTCCCTCGCTTATTCAGAGTAGATGTTTCTTAATGATTCTCCAGGGCAGTCTGGCTCAGGGAAAGGGCCAGGGGCCAGCGTGATTGTTTTCTTTTCTTGGATTCTGCCTATCAGCGATGTGACCACATGCAAGGGGCTCGGTCACATCACAGTTCTGTTCTCTCAACTGTGACGTGAGGAATAGCATTGGTCCCCACCCCCAGCTTGTTGGTAAAGGTTGGACGGCTCAACATGTATGAGGACTGTTCAGGCATGGAGTCCTTCTCCACCTGGGCAGTAGTGCATTGGGCCAGATTCTTTCTCCAGGGAGTCTGAGTCCTGGTGGTGCTGATGATACAAAGGCTGTGATTGGTGGGTGTGCTTCCCTCCCCTCTCTGTCCTGAGGACTTCATTGGTTTCTGCTGCCTGGAGCACTTGAGCCCAGATCCAGCTGAGCCTGCTCGCTCTCCTTGGGGTCTCCTGAGCGTCTTCAGATTTCCAGCACCCACCAACACCCCCCCCCCCAGTCCCCAGAAGGAGCCAGAGTGAGCTCTGTTGTTCACACACGCACCCTACCTATCCAGAAGCTCTGTAGTCTCCCATACAAGAAGGTGGACCCCTCTCACTGGGTCCTGGGCTTCTCTGGTGACAGAGCCTCTAAGTGGATACTGGCTAGGAATGGACAGGAAGCCCAGGAGGGGACCCCTGTGAAATCAGGGTGGCTTCCTGAGAGAGGGAATGCCTGGATGGTGAAATGTTTGGGGGTACTCTAGATGAGGGAGGGATGAGAGAAGATGGTAAGCAGCCACTGAGACTTCAGCAAACACCTTCCAGCGGCCTCACCATCAGCCCCTCCTGTGGAGAAGGTAGGGCTTGCTCTCTGAGGAACAGGGCCATTAGGGACGAGATGCTAATGGATCGCTCCCCATTGATCCTGCCCAGCTTTTGTGAACATGCTTACAGTGACTAATGTGTTTAATTACCCATTGCCGCACTCTTCCCAGCTGTCCTGAGCAGATACACAGCCTGTGGCTAGAAGCCAAACCCTCAGGGTCCTTGTCCTCCTCCAGGACTGATGGCATCGGAAACCTGCCCATGAGATCCCACGTGGCTGGCGTTAACACTAACAGGTGCGGCCAAGACCATGAAGTGCAGAACTCGGAGTAGGGCCTATGGTTCCTAGAGGAGCCAGGGGCGCAGATCCTAGTGAGCAGGGTCACCAACTAGACAAGGCAGGACATGAACAAAGCCAGACGCAATGTTCAGAAGTAGGAGAGCCCACAGGCTTCGGATTAACCCCCTCCCTGGGACTTTACCATCCAACCCCTCCTCTCACTCTGTCTGCTTTACCAAATCTTGGCTGTCGTCCTAAATTCAGGCTGGGACCAGATAGAGGTTAAGGAGGTCAGAGGTCAGAGGTCAGGAAAAGAACTTGTGTGGAGGATGCATGGAGCAGGGGCTGAGGCCTGAGCAATCAGAGCAGGCTCCGGGTTGATGAGGTGAGTCAGACAGTGGTAACTGGTGTGTAAGTGTGAGACAGAGTCATGTTGCCGCCGGTCAGAGTTCTCAGTGTGGCCTGTCCATCTTCCTTTCTCTGTTCTGAGAAGCGGATTCTGTTGTGTTTCGTGACGTTTTCTTGCAGGGTTCCAGCGAAAATAACTAACATTCTCCTGAACGGAGCTCGCCTGCTTTTCTTCTAAGTGACAATCTAATCCCAGGACGTGGCATTCTTGTTGCTTTTGGGGGAAGAAACTGAAAATCTGCAACTGAAAACCTAAACTCACCCCTCTGCTGTCTCCACTGCTCCAGCCATACTAGGTTCTCTCAGCTCCACACAGAGGTCGTCAGTTAGGGGCACATAGATCTTGTCCGTGCAGTTTTGACCACATCTGTCCCTTCTCTCTATTTGATGAGAGACTCTCGGCCTTTGGTTCATTTGGTACTTCCTCCAGGAAGCCTGCCTTGATTTTCCTGTCAGCTCCTCCCCCACTAAACTCCCCTGTGGTACCGTGGCTCCTTCCCTGTGACAACTGTTACAGGAGTGCAGTCACATTTAACTGTCCATGGTCTGACTCCGCTATTGGAACTTAAGTTCCTACAGGGAACAGCCTGCCAATATGTCTTCGGGACAAACACCATGGATGCCTAGGGAAGGCATGCCCAATCCTTGGAGACTGTTGCTCCGTACGCAAAGGTCTAGCATATGCGGATTTGTTCCCTTTCTGAACTCCTGTGAGCTTTGGCTCTCATGTGAACGCATCTCGGCCAGGGTGACAGGGCAGCACTGGCTGAATGGAATTGGGACTTGGAGAGGGGAAAGGAAGGGGACCTGGCAGAGAGGACTGGCTTTGAGGATGACCTTGGGGGGAGGGGCAGGTGATTGGTCTGAGGTCATGGGAGCACCCAGGCTGACATGGGAGGGCTGGGAAGAAGCCGAGCCACACTGCCAAACAGCATCTGAGTCTTTCCCATTTTGAAAATGGGCGTTCCTCTGTATCTCAGGAACTACAGCAAGATCCAGGAGACAGGGATCCATAATTCTGACTTAAAAAAAAGATTTTGGGGTTGGGGATTTAGCTCAGTGGTAGAGCGCTTGCCTAGCAAGCGCAAGGCCCTGGGTTCTATCCTCAGCTTTAAAAAAAAAAAAAAAAAAAAAGATTTTGTTTGTTTTTTGAGACAGGGTTTCTCTGTGTAACAGCTTTGCCTGTCTTGGAACTAACTCACTCTATACCAGGCTGGCCTCAAACCCAGAGATCTAAAGACATGTTGTCACCTCTACCTGGCAGGGAGTCAGCTCTCAAATCTCTCTCTCTCTCTCCCTCTCCCTCTCCCTCTCCCTCTCCCTCCCCCTACCTCCCTCCCTCCCTCCTCCCTCCCCCTCTCCATCGTGTGGGTTCCAGGGATCAATCTCAGGCCATCAATCTTGGAGGCAGGTATCTTTATCCAATGCGCCATCTCATTGGTCCAAGTCTGAGTCTTAGCAAGTGTTAAGGCATCAAACATTGAGAGGGGCAAGGAGAAACAAACAAACAAACAAACAAAAAATAGGCTTTCTGTATGTACACGTGCTGGAGCCCTGACCCCAGGACGAGGGTCTGACTGGGCAGGGACTGCGCCTGCAGCGCTGTTCCACAGTACTTACCAGGTTTAATAGATGGGTAAAGAGCTATTGACTCACATCTCTCTCATGAGCTGTTTCTCTATTTAATTTCGGTGAACAAAAATATTTTTACAGGGATTTGCATGAGCTCACTGGCAACCTTTACCTCCCAGGCTGCAGAGTTACACCTGCAGCTGCCTACTGGAGAAGAAACTCCACTCTCCCTTAGCCGGCTGCATCCTCCTCCATCTCCCCACCAGACCATGCCCCATCTCAGCACTTAGCCCCACCCACCCCCTTGATGATGGCGTCTGCTGCCCTCACCAACAGATGTCTGAACCCTGTGTCTTTTAACTCTCTGCACCCACTGTGCTCAGCCAGGGGAGATCCCTCTGTCTTAGCCTGGTTGCCTCAATGCTCTAAATTTGAGTCTTGTCTGCTCCACATCCCCGCCCGCCGCCACCATCCCACAAACAGGAGAGAATAGACGTCTGAAGTTCAAGGCTATGATGTGACTCCCTTTTGACATACTTCAGTGTACCCCCATCCCTTTCCCTCTAACACGCAGACACTGTTGTTTAATCTGCTCAACTTCTCCTTTTCTTCTGAGAGTATATTTCTAGAATATTCTTCTGGGAAATATTCTCCTTTCAGTAACCGTCTTGCTTGTATTGGTAATTTTAGCTCATGCATGCATGCATGTGCTTGTGCGAGTGTGCGCATGTGTGTGTGGGGGGGGTGGGGGAGGCTTCCAAATCTCCTTCCTATTAGTGAGTACCCAAGCTGACACCTGCCACCCACCAGAGACCCAATGGCTTCCATAGCCCCCTCTGCCCACAACTTCCTGCACAGCCAGCCAGGGGCTGACATACAATCTGGGCTCAGTCACGTGAGTAGATCTGCTGAGAGCTTCTTCCCAGAGCTGTGGGGGAGGCACAGCATCTCTGCAGGTGAGGATGTGGCTGACATCATCCCACGTATGAGGGAACTGTGCAGGTCAAACACAGAGCCACGTCCACACGTCATCCTGATCCTGCTGCTTGGGAACCTAGAGCAGCCTTTTATCCAACTCTCTCCCACAAGAAACACTATCCCCCTACAGGGAAAGAGGGACCATCCTGGTGTCACACAGTGCCCACTGTGCCCAGGACTCTCCCGTGCCTCCTTTCCTTCTTCTCTAGCAGCCTCCATGTTCCTGCTGGCAGGAGCTGGCCTTTGCCACCCCTCTGTTTGGTAGATACTTGGGGTTGGGTGGCTTTTGTTTCAGCCCTCACATCTCTGTTGTTGTTTTTTCTCTATGAGATTTCCAAGGTTTCGGCCAATTCTCTAAACACAGTGATTTAAAGGACACAAATGTCAATGTGGAGGGACACCTGTCAAGGAAAGTTGTAAGGGTGCTGCAGTGAGGAGTCCCAGGTCATCTCTGAACAGAGGCTCATGGGCATTCTGGAAGCTACTGTTTGTGTGAGAGAACTCTCTACATGTGTGAAGGGCCAGTTCTTGGCCCCAATCTCTAATAGTTCTTTCACATATCCCGACATCACCCTACCAAGCAGGTAGGACCCCATTTTCGGAGGTTACGTTATATGTCTGTGACCCCTCAGGCAGTCGCATAGGTGAAAGCATAAGACAGGATCTTCAGGAGGCAACAGCGTGGTGTTCTAATAAGGATGGAGTGTGAGCACTCGGCAGGAGGGGGCTGTGTGTAACCCTGAACGAGCCTCCCCAGAAACCAAGTCTACTGCTGTCTTGATCTGCGTCTTCCAGTCTCAGAACTCCAAGGAAGGAATTTCTGTTATTTAGGCTGCCCAGGATTTTGTTCTAATCTCTCAGGCCGACTAAGACAGTTGTCCACATATAAATGTGAATTTTGATCCCTGCTTCATATTGTACACAAGAGCCAATTCCACATGGACCCTAGATATAAATTTTCAGAGCAAAACAATAAAATTTCAGACAGAAACAGAAGAATATCTTCATGACCTTTGGGTAGGCAAATATCTCTTAGGACCCAAAAAAGCATAAATCAGGAAAGGAACAATGGTAAGTTGGCCTACATTAAAATTAATAATGTTTGTTCAACCAAAATCCGCACTGAGAGTGAAGAGGCGAACCGCAGAGGGATAGAGGAATTGGCGGCTACACGTTTGACTGGAGTCTTGAAATGAAAATGCAGGAAGAATGCCTTGGGGCCAGAAAGAGGAGAAAGAGAGCAGGAAGAGGGGGTGGGGCTTGTGTAGATGGGCAAGGGGATTGTGTAGACACTGGGCATGGGGCTTGTGTAGACGCTGGGCAAGGGGATTGTGTAGACGCTGGGCATGGGGCTTGTGTAGACGCTGGGCATGGGG
>CABHPQ010197359.1:0-13101 GCA_902168405.1 Peromyscus aztecus | reverse complement strand
CAGCTATGAGCTGCTCATTGTGAGTGCTGGGGTCCCAGCTAGAATGTTCTGGAAGAGCAAGGAGAACTCTTTTTTTTTTTTTTTTTTAAGGTTTATTTATTTACTATGTATACAGTATTCTGTCTCCATGTGTCCTTGCAGGCCAGAAGAGGGCACCAGATCTCATTACAGGTGGTTGGGAGCCACCATGTGGTTGCTGGGAATTGAACTCAGGACCTCTGGAAGAGCAGTCGGTGCTCTTAACCTCTGAGACTCAATCCCGTCCTTCCCAAGTCATCCTGGTAGGGCTCAGGTGTAGTTCTGTGGTAGAGTGCTTGCCTAGCATGCATGAAGCCCTGGAATGCATCCCCAGCACCAAAAAACCCCAAATACAACACACTATTGTCACCATGATGGCCTTCCCATGAGTGAGCACATGCCCACAGTCTCAAACAAGAAAAGCCAGTGGACAGTCACGGGGAGAATCCTGCCCATAGGAGGCACAGCCTGCTGCCCACAGCCTTCCTGGCTGGATCTAGGTCCTCAATGGCAGGTGCTGGCAGCTTCTCAGAACAGAGGGGCTGAGGTGGCATCTGAGATGTGGCATCTTGACCTCTTTGGGATACCTGGCAGCCACAGCTTAGAGGCGTTGTGGTGAATCAGTGAGGGCAGAATCCTGGGGCTGGGTCCTCCTCATTACATCTGCAGTTTGCCCCTCCAACCCCTTGCAGGCCTCTGGCATGCTCTGCTGGCTGGAAGAGTTCACTCCTGGGGCTGGTTTCTGGTGGCCTTGTCTGCTCAGGAACACAAATGTGCTGAGTAGGCTCCTAGTTCATAAACAACTTTGTCCTCTCGCAAAGCTGGACCGTCCCCTACTACTTGAACAGCTCCCTCCCTCCCTCTCTGCAATCTCTGGATAACAGCTTGTATAGCCAGCCTCTCAGGAGGAGGATGACCAGGGTGTTGACCCACACTGCTCTGGTGTTGGTCTTGAATATCGGTCATTATCCCGGGCAAAGCGGGAACATTGCTCACCCCGTCCGGGAGGGTTCTGTGGCACACTGAACAGAGAGAAACCAGAATGATGCTCTCTTGGCTGCTTCCCACCTCCCCTTCATCTCCACGGCTCCCTGCAGCTGAGGGGACATCTGACAGATTCAAGTTAGAGCCACAATGACACCCTCGCTCAGAAACAGCTGCTGTTCCTGGGAGAGAGAGCTAGCTCCAGGTGGTTATACCCTTCCATTTCTTGTACACATGGGGAAACTGAGTCAGAAAAGGGTGGACCCTTGCTTGCCACTTGCCTTTTAACTGTGGGCATTAGAACAGGGCTTGTGACTCTGGCCTGGAGAATAAGGTTTCAGACCCGTTTCCACGCTGGGCTGCAGCCTCATGGAAGGAGTCTGCGTGCCCAGGGCTGAGGCGTCCAAAGCCGGTTTGTCAACAGTCATCAGATTTACTGGTTTCCTTGATCTAGTTACACAATTTAAATTTCCTAGCAAATCCCGTAAGGTCTGGTGGATTTGGGAGATTTAGGGGATGTTCTGTTTGACTAATGTTTGATTTTTTCCTTTGCATCAGAGTTCTAACAAATGCTTCGGATTCCGTCCAAGCCGCAGAGAGAGGTTCAGTGAGCCAGGCCCACTGGCTGCTGACTCCAGGACCAGGCTTGGGGTCGGGGAGGCTGAGAGTGAGGGCTTCAGTCTGTGTCCAAGGAAGGCTGTCAGCCAAAGCCTTCCACAGTATTGATGATGTACTTTTAAGAAACTTTCGATACCGAAAAATTCCACACATACACAGAATACGTAACAAGCCGGTGTCTGGTCGATCCCAACGCGACTCTTCCTCCCTCCCTGACCTTTGAGGTCATTCCAGCCACGGCACACGTGGAGATGACTCTGACTGTACTGTCAGGCACTGAATAGGTTCGCCAAAGTACTGCTAAATAGATGGAGGATGAGCAGTTCTCACAAAGACGCTGCTTCATGTCTCTGGGCCTCTCACCCCTGGCATTCCGGCCTCCTTTCTCTCCCCTCTTAGCCTCCGCCTTCTTTGTCCTTCCCAGGCTCCCCTCTGACCTCCGCTCTGACCCTCAGTCTCTTGTTCTGGGGGGGTTGGCAGCCCAGTGGTGCTGAGCCGGCTCTTGTCTCTGTCCCTTCCTACTTAGCGGTCCTTATTCTCCAAATTGGTTTCTTTCAGCTGAAGCAGTGGGCAGTGAGAGGGGACTCCAGATGCCAAGAGGAGTATTCTGATACCAAATGGGGAAAAAAAAATTAGTCTAAACTAAGTAGAAGTATGTTTTTAATCTGTTATGAATCGTTGTAGTATTCTTTTTTTTTAAAGATTTATTTATTTATTATGTATACAATGTTCTGTTTTTCATGTATCCCCACAGGCCAGAAAAGGGAGCCAGACCTCATTACAGATGGTCGTGAGCCACCATGTGGGTGCTGGGAATTGAACTCAGGACCTCTGGAAGAACAGCCAGTGTTCTTAACCTCTGAGCCATTGCTCCAGCCCTCATTGTAGTATTCTAAGATGACTGAACTGGCCTTTTGACGTAGTGGTGGAAGAGCTACGTGACCCTGGACAGGCCATTTCCCTCCTAAGGCCTCAATTCCCTTGTCGGAGACGTGGGAAGACTGAACTGTTGCTGCCTTTCTTGGGCTGTGTGTGTGTCCACATGTGTACATGTGTGTGCATGCCTGAGGAGGCCAGAGAACAACCGTGGGTCTTGTTAGTTGGGTGTCACCCACCCTGTTTATTCTATTAGATTTATCGAACTTATTTCATGGGTACGGGTGTATCTTCTGCATGTATGTATGTGTACCATGTGTGTGTCCAGTGCCCACAGAGGGAGGTTTCAGATCCCCTGTATCTAAGTTAACGTTTCTATTCCTGTGAAGACACATCATGACCATTGAAACTCTTATAAAGAGAAACATTTATTTGGGGCTGGCTTACAGTTCAGAGGTTTAGTCCATTATTGTCATGGTGGGAAGCATGGTGCTATGGTCTAGACGTGGTGCTGGAGAGGTAGCTGAGAGTTCTACATCTGGATCCGCAGGCAGCAGGAAGAGAGAGTGAGTCACTCATCCTGGTTTGAGCTTCTGAAACCTCAAAGTACCCTCCCACCCCAGTGACACACTTCCTTCAACAAAGCCACACCTACTCCAACAAGGCCACACCTCCAATAATGCCACTCCCTATGAGTCTGTGGGAGCCATTTTCATTCAGACCACCATACCCTAGAGCTGGAGTTGTGAGCCATCATGTGAGTGCTGGGAACCAAACCCAGGTCCTCTGTAGCCAGTGCTCATAACTGCTGAGCCATCTCTACAGCCCCCCCCCCCTCCATTTTCATAGGACACAGGGCTCTTCAGTGGCCTGAAATGTGCCAGTTAGGCTAGGCTGGCTGGTAGGCAAGCACCAGGGATCTCCTGGTCTCCGCTTCCCTAGTCTTGAGGTGACGGGTCCTTCGCATCATTCCCGACTGACTTCCCAATTATATCCAGGGGCCTGGCCCATGTAGTAACTTCTCGGTGAGCATCATGATTCTTACTGTGCTGTGTCTAGAGCAGGCCAGGCAGGCCATCCGCCGGGTATGGGTCATGATCTCATCATCATCTGGAGCCCGCCCATCTCCACAAATGCCCGGGGGCTTGGAGACATTGGATTCTGTATTCTATGTTACTGGTCCCAGTGAGGCAAAGTCTAAACCACACAGGGCCAAGCCAAGAATGTCTGGTGCCCAGGATTCCGCCTGGGGATATGTTTGATAGGAGTTTGGTGCTGGATTTCCGGGTTCCTCAGACGCCTCCCGTCCCACATAGCATTTTCCTTAGGAGTCACTGTCACTGAACTCTCCCAGAAGGGTGAGCCCAGACCTGGCAGAGCTAGCTCCCACTGTCTACCATGCCGGGGGTGCCTAGCCCCTTCTCTCCCCACCGCAATCTCTCCACACCCCATGCTGACGTTAACTGTAATTACGGACAACCGCAGCTTGGTTGCTATGGAAACTTGCATGGTGGCTTGGTTGCCATTTTCCTGCCTTCCTAAGGTTCCTGTTTCAACAGGCCTCCAGGAGGGTCCGAAGGGTGGGCAGGGAGGAGGCTGCAGAATCCCACAACCCACAAAGTCACAGTCGCAGGAGAGAGTCCCTGATGCCTTAGACTTTGTATCCCCTCTCTCCATTCCAGCCATGGCTGGGCCCAGGTGCGCACGCGTGACCACTTCTGTGTGTCCATGTCACAGCAGCAGGAAATGTCTGAGCGAGGGGAAAGGCAGGAGCTTTGACCCCGTGGGGACCTGTGTGATGCTTGCTGCGAACAGGGTTTCCTCCTGGACCTCCCTGGGGCAGCCGCACCACAGGGGTGGGACAGATGTCAGTCCCTGACCTGCATCTTTGCTACCCCAGATGTCAGTCCCTTACCTGCATCCTTGCTACTCCAGTGCCATGCCTGCATTTGGAGGAGGGGACTATTGAGGGGAAGGGCTGCTCCCTGCTTTGACTTAGACCAGTTGACCACAGAGAACGCTGATGTTGTGGGAGTTCTCAATGTGGGTTCCAGAACCATCCATGACACAGGGGCCTCACGAACAATGAAATTTCTCCAGCCCCCCACACTAGACTCACCGAGTCAGAGATTCCAGGGCTGGTACCCAGCCATGTGTGTCTGAGGCATCAGCACTCAGGATCAGTGTGCCCTGTGCCTGCTGCATCCCTGGGGAATGACTCTGATGTCACTCTCAGCCCCCCGCCCCCCATGCACCTCTCTTCCCGGTGGCCCCTGGTGCCTGTGAGGAGTCTGAGCTGTTTCAGGTTGTAGCGGTCACAATGGGCTGGGCCAGGGCTGCCTGGGGGTCCTGCCTGCTGCCGGAGCTGAGTCTCTGCGGCACCTTCCCAGCTCAGCTGGCCATAGCAGGAAGTTCAGCCTGGGCGCCCACACCAGTTCCAGGGTCTCTAGTGGCTCAGGTTCAGTTTCCAGAAAGACCTCTTCTTGGCCCACAGCTGACCACCTGCCACTGTGTCCCCATCTGGCCTTTCCGTCCCTCCCTCTTCGTCTGAGGATGGCAGGCCTGTGTCCCGGGGGGGCACGCTCCTTGAACTTCAGTCTGCTTCCAGACCGTGGTGAGCGTTGGGGCCTTCGTGTGCAAGCTGGGGGAAACACAATTCAATCCACGGCGCACAATCGTAGGCCTTCTGGTGTGAAGGACTGACTCAACTCCACAGTCATCTCTGGAGGGTCCGTCTTCAAATGTCCCGTGTCCCACCCCTACCTGGAGTCCTGATTCCCAGCACACATGCTCCTGCTCTGTGCAGCCCAGCTGGTCCAGCATCCACATCAGGAAAGAGCGGCCTCTGGGGAGGGGGGAGGTGTGTGGTCCTTCCCACCTCCAAGGGGGGTGCTCGGTGGGTCACCCCTCCCTCTCATGACCAATAGCCCTGCTCCCCAAGGTGTGTCAGACTAATTGATTGCCGAGACGGAAAAGGTCAGCCGGAAAAGCAGTCGGAAGGGGAGAGGACGCAAGGAGTTGTCCTGTTTGAAGGAAGTGAGTCATGAGACTTAATTCAGAGCAATCTGGAGACAGGAAAACAGGTGCAAATGTCAGTCTGGGCAGAAGGGGACAATGGCCACAACGGATTCATGATGTTCCTGGACTTGGGCGTTGGCTCAGCTTGGAGTGGTCCCATAGGCCCCGGCAGGCTGACCCTGGTGTGGTGTGGGCCTGGGGCTGGTGTGGGTCTAGTCCAGCCCCTGTTGCACCACTGCTGGGCATCAGGGGAGAGGAGCAGGCCTAGGCAGTGACCCTGGGCAGGCCCAATCTTTCTTACCTGTCAGAGGATGGTGTTGGAGTTGGTGTACTTGAAACATGTGGGGCCTGAGACACGGCAATTGCAGATGGTCAGGGCGGTGGTTCTTAGCCTTCCTAAGGCTGTGATCCTTCAACACAGTTCCTCATGGTGTGGTGACCCCAGCCATAACATTGTTTTTGTTGCCACTTCCTAACTGTGATTTTGCTCCTGCGATGAACTGTTGTGTAAATATCTGACATTCAGGTTATTAGATTGTGACCCCTGTGAAAGGTTGAGAACCCAGGACTAGCCCGGAGCTGGCAGACAGAGCCTCCAAGAAGGTTCCATCCACTTTCCTTTAGAGGGCCTTCCAGTGATGGGGAGGGCCATGGTGACCGTCATGAAAGCGACGGTGAGGGTGGTGTGTTGGTGAGTGGTGGTGACGGTGGTGGTGGTGGTGGTGGTGGTGATAGTTGTGGATATAATAATCATGGTGCTCACGCTGTGGCTGCTGACATTGATGCTGCTGGTGATGGTGGTGGTGGTGATGGTGAGGATGATGACGGGAGGGGTTTCAGTGAGTAACGACAATATGACACAAGCCGCCGTCTACATTTCTTACTCTGTAGGGCTGTCGCTCACCTGCTCCTGCCTGAGTTCCGCTGTAGCCAACCTTATCCAGGACCATAAAGGCCACTTCTTACCATAGGGGAAGTAATTCCAGTTATGACATTTTCCTACGGTGAAAAAAAAACCACTGGGGTTTTCCGGAACACACAGGACAGTGACCCTGACCTTGCTCTCCAAGCGCCTTCAAAGCTGTAGTCAAGAACAAACAAAGCAATAATGCAGGTCACTGTCAGTCAGTCCAGATGCTGCCCAGGCCTGGAGCACCCATGCCCGTCACATCTGTGGGGTGGACTAAACCTTTGACATTGTCAGCATCCCCCCAGTTAAATGCTTTCTTTCCTAAGCGTTGCCTTGGTCATGGTGTCTCCTCACAACAATAGAACAGCGACTAAGACAGAATTGAACTCAGGACCTCATGCTGTTGAGACAATCACGTGATCAACTGAGTTGTTTTCCCAGGAGCTTGGTCACGCTTTCTGAAGGCCAGGGTGATGTGGAGACCTTCAGCATGGATGATGAGGGAAAGGGCTCCTCAGGGGAATGCCTGGCATCCTCTGGGGCCTGCTTCCAGATCCCTCTGCTCTCCTGCACCCTTACTTAACACATCTGCTTTGGGATAGGTTTAGACCCTTTAACCACAAACTCCAAAGGAGCAGGCAGCCCCTCTCCCAGGGCCCATTTCCTGTCACAGGGCCTTCCTCTTGCCTACACGTGTGCCATATGCCATATGGGGACAGACATAGCCTTCAGGGAGCCCACCCACAGGGCGGACCTGCCTTCAGGCCACACTCAGATCCACACGGTTCTTAACTTGTCACTTTGTGGTGACTTCTGCATCCTGACTGGGGAGAAATCTGGGTGGGCCACTAGAGGAGGCTAACTCCGGCCATGAAGCTGGTTGGTTCTGTCTCTCCTGATACATCTCCAGGTGCTATAGACTTCCCTCACTACCCAGAATGCCCTAGACTTCCCACCACCTCTCCTATGCTTCCCATTGGCTCTCGATGCAGATGACAGACAGGAATGTGGTGACTGCCCAGTCTGCAATTCTACCAGAAGGCCAGTGCTGGAGAAGTAATTACCTCAGCTGTGACAGACATGTTAGCCTTTCTGCACCCCGGGAAATATCACCCATCCTTCAGGAAGGAGGAGGGACTGAATGCCTCCCATACCTGCCTCTGTAAGTTAGGAACATCTCAGGAGAAACCAGCCTTGCGTTTGCACGGTTTCATCTATGAACTCATTCCCTCGCTTATTCAGAGTAGATGTTTCTTAATGATTCTCCAGGGCAGTCTGGCTCAGGGAAAGGGCCAGGGGCCAGCGTGATTGTTTTCTTTTCTTGGATTCTGCCTATCAGCGATGTGACCACATGCAAGGGGCTCGGTCACATCACAGTTCTGTTCTCTCAACTGTGACGTGAGGAATAGCATCGGTCCCCACCCCCAGCTTGTTGGTGAAGGTTGGACGGCTCAACATGTATGAGGACTGTTCAGGCATGGAGTCCTTCTCCACCTGGGCAGTGGTGCATTGGGCCAGACTCTTTCTCCAGGGAGTCTGAGTCCTGGCGGTGCTGATGATACAAAGGCTGTGATTGGTGGGTGTGCTTCCCTCCCCTCTCTGTCCTGAGGACTTCATTGGTTTCTGCTGCCTGGAGCACTTGAGCCCAGATCCAGCTGAGCCTGCTCGCTCTCCTTGGGGTCTCCTGAGCGTCTTCAGATTTCCAGCACCCACCAACACCCCCCCCCCCAGTCCCCAGAAGGAGCCAGAGTGAGCTCTGTTGTTCACACACGCACCCTACCTATCCAGAAGCTCTGTAGTCTCCCATACAAGGAGGTGGACCCCTCTCACTGGGTCCTGGGCTTCTCTGGTGACAGAGCCTCTAAGTGGATACTGGCTAGGAATGGACAGGAAGCCCAGGAGGGGACCCCTGTGAAATCAGGGTGGCTTCCTGGGAGAGGGAATGCCTGGAGGGTGAAATGTTTGGGGGTACTCTAGATGAGGGAGGGATGAGAGAAGATGGTAAGCAGCCACTGAGACTTCAGCAAACACCTTCCAGCGGCCTCACCATCAGCCCCTCCTGTGGAGAAGGTAGGGCTTGCTCTCCTAGGAACAGGGCCATTAGGGACGAGATGCTAATGGATCGCTCCCCATTGATCCTGCCCAGCTTTTGTGAACATGCTTACAGTGACTAATGTGTTTAATTACCCATTGCCACACTCTTCCCAGCTGTCCTGAGCAGATACACAGCCTGTGGCTAGAAGCCAAACCCTCAGGGTCCTTGTCCTCCTCCAGGACTGATGGCATCGGAAACCTGCCCATGAGATCCCACGTGGCTGGCGTTAACACTAACAGGTGCGGCCAAGACCATGAAGTGCAGAACTCGGAGTAGGGCCTATGGTTCCTAGAGGAGCCAGGGGCGCAGATCCTAGTGAGCAGGGTCACCAACTAGACAAGGCAGGACATGAACAAAGCCAGACGCAATGTTCAGAAGTAGGAGAGCCCACAGGCTTCGGATTAACCCCCTCCCTGGGACTTTACCATCCAACCCCTCCTCTCACTCTGTCTGCTTTACCAAATCTTGGCTGTTGTCCTAAATTCAGGCTGGGACCAGATAGAGGTTAGAGGAGGTCAGAGGTCAGAGGTCAGGAAAAGAACTTGTGTGAAGGATGCATGGAGCAGGGGCTGAGGCCTGAGCAATCAGAGCAGGCTCCGGGTTGATGAGGTGAGTCAGACAGTGGTAACTGGTGTGTAAGTGTGAGACAGAGTCATGTTGCCGCCGGTCAGAGTTCTCAGTGTGGCCTGTCCATCTTCCTTTCTCTGTTCTGAGAAGCGGATTCTGTTGTGTTTCGTGACGTTTTCTTGCAGGGTTCCAGCGAAAATAACTAACATTCTCCTGAACGGAGCTCGCCTGCTTTTCTTCTAAGTGACAATCTAACCCCAGGACGTGGCATTCTGGTTGCTTTTGGGGGAAGAAACTGAAAATCTGCAACTGAAAACCTAAACTCACCCCTCTGCTGTCTCCACTGCTCCAGCCATACTAGGTTCTCTCAGCTCCACACAGAGGTCGTCAGTTAGGGGCACATAGATCTTGTCCGTGCAGTTTTGACCACATCTGTCCCTTCTCTCTATTTGATGAGAGACTCTCGGCCTTTGGTTCATTTGGTACTTCCTCCAGGAAGCCTGCCTTGATTTTCCTGTCAGCTCCTCCCCCACTAAACTCCCCTGTGGTACCGTGGCTCCTTCCCTGTGACAACTGTTACAGGAGTGCAGTCACATTTAACTGTCCATGGTCTGACTCCGCTATTGGAACTTAAGTTCCTACAGGGAACAGCTTGCCAATATGTCTTCGGGACAAACACCATGGATGCCTAGGGAAGGCATGCCCAATCCTTGGAGACTGTTGCTCCGTACGCAAAGGTCTAGCATATGCGGATTTGTTCCCTTTCTGAACTCCTGTGAGCTTTGGCTCTCATGTGAACGCATCTCGGCCAGGGTGACAGGGCAGCACTGGCTGAATGGAATTGGGACTTGGAGAGGGGAAAGGAAGGGGACCTGGCAGAGAGGACTGGCTTTGAGGATGACCTTGGGGGGAGGGGCAGGAAGCCGGTGGAGGCAGCGGAGGGCAGGTGATTGGTCTGAGGTCATGGGAGCACCCAGGCTGACATGGGAGGGCTGGGAAGAAGCCGAGCCACACTGCCAAACAGCATCTGAGTCTTTCCCATTTTGAAAATGGGCGTTCCTCTGTATCTCAGGAACTACAGCAAGATCCAGGAGACAGGGATCCATAATTCTGACTTAAAAAAAAGATTTTGGGGTTGGGGATTTAGCTCAGTGGTAGAGCGCTTGCCTAGCAAGCGCAAGGCCCTGGGTTCTATCCTCAGCTTTAAAAAAAAAAAAAAAAAAAAAGATTTTGTTTGTTTTTTGAGACAGGGTTTCTCTGTGTAACAGCTTTGCCTGTCTTGGAACTAACTCACTCTATACCAGGCTGGCCTCAAACCCAGAGATCTAAAGACATGTTGTCACCTCTACCTGGCAGGGAGTCAGCTCTCAAATCTCTCTCTCTCTCTCCCTCTCCCTCTCCCTCTCCCTCTCCCTCCCCCTACCTCCCTCCCTCCCTCCTCCCTCCCCCTCTCCATCGTGTGGGTTCCAGGGATCAATCTCAGGCCATCAATCTTGGAGGCAGGTATCTTTATCCAATGCGCCATCTCATTGGTCCAAGTCTGAGTCTTAGCAAGTGTTAAGGCATCAAACATTGAGAGGGGCAAGGAGAAACAAACAAACAAACAAACAAAAAATAGGCTTTCTGTATGTACACGTGCTGGAGCCCTGACCCCAGGACGAGGGTCTGACTGGGCAGGGACTGCGCCTGCAGCGCTGTTCCACAGTACTTACCAGGTTTAATAGATGGGTAAAGAGCTATTGACTCACATCTCTCTCATGAGCTGTTTCTCTATTTAATTTCGGTGAACAAAAATATTTTTACAGGGATTTGCATGAGCTCACTGGCAACCTTTACCTCCCAGGCTGCAGAGTTACACCTGCAGCTGCCTACTGGAGAAGAAACTCCACTCTCCCTTAGCCGGCTGCATCCTCCTCCATCTCCCCACCAGACCATGCCCCATCTCAGCACTTAGCCCCACCCACCCCCTTGATGATGGCGTCTGCTGCCTTCACCAACAGATGTCTGAACCCTGTGTCTTTTAACTCCCTGCACCCACTGTGCTCAGCCAGGGGAGATCCCTCTGTCTTAGCCTGGTTGCCTCAATGCTCTAAATTTGAGTCTTGTCTGCTCCACATCCCTGCCCGCCGCCACCATCCCACAAACAGGAGAGAATAGACGTCTGAAGTTCAAGGCTGTGATGTGACTCCCTTTTGACATACTTCAGTGTACCCCCATCCCTTTCCCTCTAACACGCAGACACTGTTGTTTAATCTGCTCAACTTCTCCTTTTCTTCTGAGAGTATATTTCTAGAATATTCTTCTGGGAAATATTCTCCTTTCAGTAACCGTCTTGCTTATATTGGTAATTTTAGCTCATGCATGCATGCATGTGCTTGTGCGAGTGCGCGCATGTGTGTGGGGGGGTGGGGGAGGCTTCCAAATCTCCTTCCTATTAGTGAGTACCCAAGCTGACACCCGCCACCCACCAGAGACCCAATGGCTTCCATAGCCCCCTCTGCCCACAACTTCCTGCACAGCCAGCCAGGGGCTGACATACAATCTGGGCTCAGTCACGTGAGTAGATCTGCTGAGAGCTTCTTCCCAGAGCTGTGGGGGAGGCACAGCATCTCTGCAGGTGAGGATGTGGCTGACATCATCCCACGTATGAGGGAACTGTGCAGGTCAAACACAGAGCCACGTCCACACGTCATCCTGATCCTGCTGCTTGGGAACCTAGAGCAGCCTTTTATCCAACTCTCTCCCACAAGAAACACTATCCCCCTACAGGGAAAGAGGGACCATCCTGGTGTCACACAGTGCCCACTGTGCCCAGGACTCTCCCGTGCCTCCTTTCCTTCTTCTCTAGCAGCCTCCATGTTCCTGCTGGCAGGAGCTGGCCTTTGCCACCCCTCTGTTTGGTAGATACTTGGGGTTGGGTGGCTTTTGTTTCAGCCCTCACATCTCTGTTGTTGTTTTTTCTCTATGAGATTTCCAAGGTTTTGGCCAATTCTCTAAACACGGTGATTTAAAGGACACAAATGTCAATGTGGAGGGACACCTGTCAAGGAAAGTTGTAAGGGTGCTGCAGTGAGGAGTCCCAGGTCATCTCTGAGCAGAGGCTCATGGGCATTCTGGAAGCTACTGTTTGTGTGAGAGAACTCTCTATGTGTGTGAAGGGCCAGTTCTTGGCCCCAATCTCTAACAGTTCTTTCACACATCCCGACATCACCCTACCAAGCAGGTAGGACCCCATTTTCGGAGGTTACGTTATATGTCTGTGACCCCTCAGGCAGTCGCATAGGTGAAAGCATAAGACAGGATCTTCAGGAGGCAACAGCGTGGTGTTCTAATAAGGATGGAGTGTGAGCACTCGGCAGGAGGGGGCTGTGTGTAACCCTGAACGAGCCTCCCCAGAAACCAAGTCTACTGCTGTCTTGATCTGCGTCTTCCAGTCTCAGAACTCCAAGGAAGGAATTTCTGTTATTTAGGCTGCCCAGGATTTTGTTCTAATCTCTCAGGCCGACTAAGACAGTTGTCCACATATAAATGTGAATTTTGATCCCTGCTTCATATTGTACACAAGAGCCAATTCCACATGGACCCTAGATATAAATTTTCAGAGCAAAACAATAAAATTTCAGACAGAAACAGAAGAATATCTTCATGACCTTTGGGTAGGCAAATATCTCTTAGGACCCAAAAAAGCATAAATCAGGAAAGGAACAATGGTAAGTTGGCCTACATTAAAATTAATAATGTTTGTTCAACCAAAATCCGCACTGAGAGTGAAGAGGCGAACCGCAGAGGGATAGAGGAATTGGCGGCTACACGTTTGACTGGAGTCTTGAAATGAAAATGCAGGAAGAATGCCTTGGGGCCAGAAAGAGGAGAAAGAGAGCAGGAAGAGGGGGTGGGGCTTGTGTAGATGGGCAAGGGGATTGTGTAGACACTGGGCATGGGGCTTGTGTAGACGCTGGGCAAGGGGATTGTGTAGACGCTGGGCATGGGGCTTGTGTAGACGCTGGGCATGGGG
>CABHPQ010197358.1:0-18515 GCA_902168405.1 Peromyscus aztecus | reverse complement strand
TCTCTGCCTGGCTGCCTGTTCCAAGAATAGTTTCTGCTAATGAAGGGAGGGCTGGGGTCTTGCTGGAGTGGGGTGCTGGGCCCCCTTCTCCTGTGAGCAGGCCGGCTCCTAAGCTCATCAGCTAAGCAGGTAATTATGTGTGTGCTTTGTTCGCAGCACAGAGGGGCTCTCAGAGAACTTCCGAGAGGCCCCGCTTCCTGGCTGATTTGATTTTTTTTTTTTTTTCAGAGCCGGAGTGTGAAAGTCAAGCTGAACCTGCCTAATTGTGCCTGTGAAGGCAATTCAGAGAGGCTGCTCTTGGAAGAGAATCAGGACAATTAGCTCTGGGCTGTGCGGGAGAAGGGACCGGAGAGCTCACCATGGAGAATGTCAGCCTGTCCCTGGGGGAAGCAAAGGGCAGTGACAAGGGGGGGGGGGCATCTCCTTTGGGGGCTGGATGAGCACCCACATCTGCGCTGAGGGCACCGTGCCAAGGGGGGTGGTGGGGATACGGACCTGGGAGCCAAGGCTAGTGGGGAGAAAGAGAGCTTAGCCCAGTCAGGGTGGTCTTGGGCCATTGACACACCCCTGGAGCCTCAGTTTCCCCAAAACCCCCAAATGAGCAACACACACACACACACACACACACACACACACACACACACATACACACACACACACACACTCACACACACCCAAAAAAACCAGACCAGATGGAGTGCATTTATTCCAGGCAGTGGCAGGCACAAGGCCACGGCAGATGGTGCCAGGAAAGCCTGCCGCGAACAACCCACAGCCAGCTGTAAACCTGGCCCCGCCGTGCCCAGTGGCCTGGCTGCGCAAGCCAACTGCTCTTCTCCCTACATCCCCCAGCCTGCGTGGATGAGGCGGGGTGGGGGCGGGGTGGGAGACTGTTTCTATTTCCTGTAACTCTTGGGGCCTCTTCTTAGCTCTCAGGGAGGTAAGTCCGAAGCCCTGGTCCAATTTCCTTCCCTGATTCATTTAGTGTCTCATCTGGCACCAAGGGAGGTGACGGATATTCATACTTCATCAGGAAACTAGGTCTACAAGTTCACCCCTCGCTCATCCAAGTACCTGCTTGTGTGTGTGTGTGTGTGTGTGTGTGTGTTTTGTTTTATTGTGGTGTGTGAATATGAGCACATACATGCCATGGCACGTATGTGTAGATCAGAGGGCGACCTCAGGTATTGGTCCTTACCTGCTCCCTTGAAACAGTCTCTTTGTTTTGTTTTCTGTCACACACACCAGGGACTCTCCTCCCGTCTCCCCGTAGGAACACTGAGATTACAGATGCTCACACTACTGGGTCCGGCTTTCCTGTGGGGTCTGGAGACTCGAACCCGGGTCCTCACGGTAGAGAAGCACGCCCTTTTATCCACTGAGCCATCTTCCTAGCCCTGTGCGTATTTTAGACTTATCTGTGTGTGCGGATATTTTGCCTGTATGTGTGACTATGTGGCATTCCCAGTTCCCACGGAGGCCAGAAGCGGGTATCAGTCTCCTAGAACTGAAGTTACAGACAGTTGTGAGCAGCCATGTAGGTGCTGGGAATCAAACCCCAGGCCTCTGGAAGAGCAGCCAATGACCTTAACCACTGAGCCATCTCTTCAGTCCACTGTGTGTCTATTATAGATAGAAGTTTCTAGAGAGTAAGACTGCCTGCTTTAAATGAAGACCAGAGTATATATCTATAACTGGGTTTATTCATTTTATTTTATTTTTTTAATTATTTTATTTATTTATTTGAGATTATTATATGACCGGGAGAAACAGTCTTTCCCCAGGGAAGAACACAGACAGCAATGGGTTATACAATACTGAACGGTCAGCCCTGAAAATCATACGTACAGGTAACATTATAGACTGAGAAGCTTGTAGCTTTGGACATTTTATTCATCTTAAAGGGAGGCGGCTGTTAGAACAAGCCTGTGGACTAGGACACCCGTGTCTGAGACCCTCAGTCCAGGTTAATAGTAGAGACGTTGACTTCCGGGTTGTGTTTTGAGAATTAAACTCCACATATTTCGAGGACTCAGGAAAGGCCCGGCATTTGGCACACGCTCAGTGAGTTTTGACGTTACCACCACGCTGCTGTCACCATCGCTTCATGTTGGCGGCTCTGGGCTTCCACGGTAAAACCCAGATGAGCTGGCAGCAAGCCCCTCAGCAAGGGGCGTGCCCATGCTTTTCAGATTGGTCATGTTAGAGCCTTGTCATCTAAATAGCTGAGGGTTTTTGTTTGCTAGGGTTTCATGTAGTCCGGGCTTCCCTCAAATTCACTGTTCAGCCACACTTGCCCTTAAGTTTCTGGTCCCCTGCCTCTGAAGTCCTGAGTGCTGGGATTACTGGTCGTGTGCCACCAGGCCCAGTGAATGTGGTCCTGGGAATTAAATTAAGGGCTTTGTGCATGCTGAGCAAACACTGTACCAACAGACCCACGCGCCCCCCCCCCCACCCCCCGTTAAGTAGTTTATTTTTATTTTTGAATATTTTTATTTATTTTTTTGACAATGTGCTGGCTAGTTTTATGTCAACTTGACACAAGCTAGAGTTATCTGAAAGGAGGAAATCTTGGTTGAGAAACTGTTTCCATAACATCCAGCTATAGGGCATTTTCTTAATTAGTAAATTAGTGACTGATTGTGGGTGGTGCCATCCCTGGGCTAGTGGTCTTGGGTTCTATAAGAAAGCAGGCTGAAGCCAGGCAGTGATGGTGCACGCCTTTAATCCCAGTGCTTGGGAGGCAGAGGCAGGAGGATCTCTGTGAGTTCTAGGCCAGCTTGGTCTACAGAGCGAGTTTCAGGACAGCCAAGGCTATGCAAAGAAACCTTACTTCAAAAAACAAAAACAACAAAACAAAACAAAACAACCCAAAAAAACAAAAACAACCCAAGCCAGTAAGCAGCACCCCTCCATGGCCTCTGCGTCAGTTCCTGCCTCCAGGTTCCTGTCCTCACTGCTTTTGATGATGAACAGCTGTATGGAACTGTGAGTGAAATACACCCTTTCCTCCCCAAGGTGCATAGTCACCCTAACTAAGACGAGCTGGTGCCAGGACTGTAGGGTATTGCTGTGACAGACCTGACCATGTTGTTTTTAGGAGGATTGTGGAAGGACTTTGAAACTTTAGGCTGGAAAAGCCCCTGAGTATTCAAACCTTAGTAAGCTGTTCTGTAGGAGTTTGGAAGATAAAAATGTTGGGAGCAGTACAGACCGTGGAGGCCTGGCTTGTGAGGTTCCAGAGGGAAGTTTGAGAGTCACTTAAAGATTATCGGGGCCATTTGCTATTTTGAGCTAAGAATCTGTGGTTCTGGTCAGCTGGGGCTGAAGAATTAGCTGTGATTATGAAGAGACCAGAACCACTGAAGTGAAACCTTTGTGTTATTGGGACAATTTGATGCCGGTTGACTGGAGCTAAGAAATTATTGGTGATTATGAAGAGGCCAGCATCACTGAGGTGAACTGGGAAGTGTTTCCTCAGAGTCAGCACACAGAAGCTGTGTTCTGGAGGTAGCCAAGGTTGTACTGGCAGCTGAACTTGGCACTGTAAGCATCACCCCAGTGGTACTGGTTTTGAAGACATGAAGGGGTCATGGAGAGCAGCTGAGGCTTGGCACTGTGCGAGGCCAGGAGAGGCCATTGGTGAAAGTGCAGCCTGGGGACCCCAGAATTTGGAGATGCCAGTTCCATGGGATGACCACCAAGAACAGCAGCAGTGGTTGGAGTGGAGCCTCCCGGAACCTAGAGGACAAGCTGTGTGTGCTGCAGAGGGCGGAGCCAGAGAAGTGACCCCAGTCCTTTGGAGGAGCCCAGAAGACTGTGAATGAATCTCAGATAATTGGACTGAGTTATTTACACTTTGGGAGTTTGGTTTGGCTTTGTTCAGATTGTGACTGTGCCCTGGTTTTTCCCTCTTGAAGTAAGAAGGCATTTAAGTTTTGATTTTTATAGGAGTCCACAGTCGAGAGACTTTGAATGTTAAAAGATTTTGGATTTTAAAGAGACTGAATTTTTAAGTATTTGAATTTTTAAAGATTGGAACTTTTAAAAATTGGAATGTTTATATTATAATGTTGACATTAATGTGTGACCTTAGGAAAGAACAAGAAAGGAAAGGTTGTGGCTTAATGTCTTGGTGTCAAGTTGACAAGGGGTCAGCTGTGCTAGCTACTTTTTTGCCAGCTTGACACAAGCTAGAGTCACCTGAAAGGAAGGAACTTGAAGTGAGAAAATGCCTCCATAAGATCCGGCTGTAGGGCATTTTCTTAATTAGTAATTGATGGGTGAGGCCCAGCCCATTGTGGGTAGGGCTACCCCTGGGCTGGCTGTCCTGGGTTCTATTAGAAAGCAGGCTGAAGCCTGGTGTGGTGGCACATGCCTTTAATCTCAGCATTTGGGAGGCAGAGGCCAGCCTGCTCTACAAAGCAAGTCCCAGGATAGCTAGGCTACACAGAGAAACCCTGTCTTGGAAAATTCAAAATAAATAAATAAATAAAATAAAAAGGAAGAGGAAATAAAGAAAGAAAGAAAGCAGACTGAGCAAGCCATGGGGAACAAGCCAGTAAGCAGCACCCCTCCCTGGCCTCTGCATCAGCTCCTGCCTGCAGGTTCCTGCCCTGTGTGAGTTCCTGTCCTGACTTCCTTCAGTGATGAACAGTGATGGGGAACTGTGAGTGGAATAAATCCTTTCCTCCCCAACTCGTGACCACCGCAAAGAGAAGCTTCTCCGGCCCAAGGTTGAGAACAGCGATAGTCGAAGGCAGTTTGACAGTACATCCAGTTAGCAAAGCAGCAATAGCAGGTATGTTACGTCTAGGGTTGATGTCTTTTCTCTCCCGGGAACCTGCACCTTGGGAGCACTCCCTCTAGGGAGGAAGTCTCCAGGTGAGTTCCAGCTTGATTTCTCCGGGTTCTGCCACCAAGGTGTGCTGTGTCTTCAGGGTCTTACCATCTAGTTCTGGTGGGCAACCAAGAGCAGTGAGTGGCCAGGGCCTGAGCTGTTTTGGGGACCTCTGAGGCTACCTCATGGGAAGGCAGCCCACACTTGGCTGAGGCTACCTCACGGGAAGGTAGCCCACACTTGGCACTGAATCTTTTGTTTAACGACCCATGTCTTCTGGGGAGAACATTGTCCACCCATGCATAGTACCTGTGTTCAAACTTTTTTTTTAAATTAATTTTCAAAATGAGCTTACCAAGTAGTGGGTTTCCCTAAGAGTTCTTCACATATGCTTAGTTCTGATTAACCCACCCCGCCGCCTCCTCTTCCCCAGTTAAGTAGTTTAGATAGAGATCTGTGGATGAAGAAGAAACCCCAAGGCTGCTTAGAAACATAGGGTGTGGGCTGCTGTGATTGTGGCCAGAAAACCGAAGCCTGGAGACAAACTCTCCTAGTTCAATTTTCTGATGCTTTGATAAAATCACTGAACAAAAGCAGTTTGGGGAGGAAAGGGTTTATATTGTCTTATGCTCTACAGTCCATTATCATTGGAAAGTCAGGACAGAAATTCAAGGCAGGAACCGTGAAGGAAAGATGTCTACTGGCTTGCTCCCTGTGGTTTGCTCAGCTTGTGTTCTTTATACAGCCCAGGACCACCTGCCTAGGGGTGGGTGGAGCCCTTCTACATCAACCATTAAAAATGCCCCACAGACTTGCCCACAGGCCAGGGCAATGGAGGCAATTCCTCGCTGAGGTTGCCTCTTTCCAAGCGATTTCAGTTTGTGTCAAAATGACACACACACACACACACACACACACACACACACACACACACACGCCCTTTCTGCATCTGAGGAGACAGGGCTCCAGGGAGGCCCCCAAGTAGAAGCTCCCCGCCCCTTGCCATCCACTCCCGTGTCCAGCCGTCCACTCCCGGGTCCAGTCATCCACTCCTGGGTCCAGCCAGCCACTGGGATGTGAAACCAAGGTTCAGCTTTTTCAGCCAGGCACACAGGACCAGGCTGTCTGTCACCTAATGGCAAGAGGGAGGAAGCCTCCTCAGGGTGCTTTACAGTGGGATCTCATGGCTCCCCAAACAGGCTACAAGTTCTACCCCCATGGGGCCAGTCCCTGTCTATTCCCCTAAGCACCTTAACCTTAGCATTTGCTGAGCTGTAGCGCTCTAGCAAAGACATCCCCTGTTGCGCAGAATGCTCTCTCTGAATCCTGCGTGGTGGAATTTCCATAATGTATGTGGCAGAGGGGTCAACAGTTCCACATGGGGGCTTATGTAGACCTGTGTGGTAGCCCACAAAGATTTCCTAGTGAGATCTGAGCTTGCTTTACACAGCAGGGCTGCATTAGGGGATGGTTGGACCACGTGCATGGCCACCAGGTGCCTGAGATGATCTGCACTTGGCTGTGCTGTGGGGAGGTCTTTTGTTCAACTCCTTGGCATTCCTTTAAAAGCCCTTTAGTAGAGACGGAAGGGGCTGGAGGGTTTTGATTCAGGCTCTCCCGAGGCTATTCTGTTTCCTAACTGTCTCTCTCCTCTATACGTCTATCTACATATTCCTCATTTCTCCCTGCTCAAGAGTACCCTGGGGGAAAAAAAGAGGGAGTTGGTCTCCCTCAGACCTGGACCTGTGACTAGTTGTTCAAGCCTGAGGCCTTTTAGGGGGAGGGGCACATCAAAGTAATCGAGGGTAGATATGTTTGAGGGGCCGTATTTAACTTAAGACCAGCTGTCTCTCAGGCTCCATTCAATCACTCAGGCTCAACACAGAGGAGAGAACCAAACCTACGCAAACTTGAAACCTATGCAAAATAATGGATCATGCTGAGTGTCCTGTGTCCACAGGTGTTCAGCATCATTGCCGGTGTGGTCCTCTGCCGGGTGGACCAGGGTCATGATGAACGGCAGAGCAGCTGAGGGATGCTGCAGCAACTGGGGACCACTCTTCTCCAGAGAGACCAGAGGTTGCCTTCAAACCCTCAAGAGCAGTTCTGGAAAAGGTGAGTCTGGTTCACTGGCTGAGCTCTGGGACTTGAAAGTGGTGTTGCTTCTCGCGCCCTGCGAGCCCACTGTGTGTTAGGTCTTGGTGCAGTTTCTCAGGCCATCTCTCTGTGCAGTGGGGCAAGAGTGGGGAGCTGCTTTGCACCCCGGGAAGGGAAGCCCTTACTGGAAACCCACTCCGAGGGAGGCAGAGGGTGGCAGAGGGAGGGACTGGGGGCAGGCTGAGCAACCTGGGGGTAAGGTTGAGTGGGAGTTTTTCAGTCACAGCTGGTCTTCACAGAGGCTCTGGAAGGTTCTTTTGCCCTGCGTGCAGCAGGAGTGGCTGGAGCAGATGGAGCTCTCTGCGGCTGCAGCCTCCCCCTCCTCGCTGCCCACCTTCAAAAAGCTCATGGTTCCGTCTTAATGCCTTTTCAATAAAGCCTTGGAGACAACAAGCCGCATTTCCTGAGCTGAGCTGAACGGTTATTTTACACTTCATCTAATTGATTAAAATGACTCTTCTGAATTAACTGGGCTTTCCAGAGCTGAGCAGGAGAGTGAAATCCAGAGACCAAACTGGCTGCCGGCCTGAGCAGTGGCTTTTGTGAGGGGTGGTCCCTCTGGACCCTGCCGTGCACAATACTGTTCTCTACCTCCCACCCCTAGTATCCTGACTCAGGCAATGCTATCCCCTAGCTAGCATTGGTACCCTCCTGCAAAAGCTAAGGGCATTTTTGTGGGGGTCTTGTCTCTTAGAAATGG
Source organism: Peromyscus aztecus (assembly GCA_902168405.1). NCBI lineage: Eukaryota > Metazoa > Chordata > Mammalia > Rodentia > Cricetidae > Peromyscus > Peromyscus aztecus. The sequence continues at coordinate 10,818 of CABHPQ010197358.1, read as the reverse complement.
GGGACCAGGGATGATAGAACTGCTGGCCACTCCCTGCACACCTCAAGCCTGTGGGCACGCATCTGTTGTACAGTTGCCTTGAGTCTCACACACCACAGGACAATCACCGAGACTCCATTTGATAGTACCGACATTGAGGCCTGCAGGTAGCATATGCAGGAGGTGGCCAGGTCGGGGCTGAGGCCCACCTGTTGGTAAGAAGCCGATGTCCTGTTGATGCTCACACTCCTGCCCTGCTGACACTGTCATGGAAAATACTTCTATGCTGTCACTCACTTCCTGATCCTGAGACTCACAGTATAATTGCAATTGGGTATCAGGGACTCCACACAGGAGACCTTGTCCAGAGTGACACCTGACTGAGCAGGTCGCATCGGCTTGCTGGAGGTGATGTCTACCTGACATGACATGGGCTGTCTTATACCCACATGTGAAATCTGTTGATCTGTCACGATGTACATGGTGGAATATACCTGGAATTCCAGCATTTGGGGGATGGAATCAGACAAAGATCCAAGGACAAAGTTAGTTATATAGCAAGTTCTAGGCTGGCCTGGGCTACACAATCCCCTCAAGTCCCCCCAAAAGAGATCTGTCACGAGCAAGAAGGTAGGTACACATAATTAGTATATCAGAAGTTATATTTTATCATGCTGACGGTCATCACACAAAGTTCACATTCTAAGTTCCTAACTCTGGTCCTAAGCCTATCTCCCAGGCTGCTCACCTGTGTGTTGTATCTTAACTGAAGGTCAGGATCCCGGGGGAGACTCTCCAGCCATAGGGTAGGTCAAGGTGGTGTCTATACAGATGTGCAGAGCAGAGCATTGCTCTTGGTCTCTGTTTATGTTCTGTCCAGTGGGTGTCATGAGATCTAGTTATGTGCCTGGTTATCTTGAGTGAGTGATGTCACTGGGTTCTGGTTATCAGGTGCAGCCTTGGGTGTAGTGTGGTTCCTGGCTAAGCCATTTTTCCATGCGTCAAAGGCATGTTTTTTTACTATGCTTATTGCAGGATTTCTCACAGTCTTTCTGGAGACATGACCCACATATCACCTCCTCTGTCTCTTCAGGCCAGCTACTTCTATGGTTCTCTTTTTTATAGTGTGGTTTTATAGCATTCATATTACTGTGTCATTTTTATCATTACTGTCGTCTTCAATTCCTCTCCCTCCTCCTCTTCCTCTCCCTCCTCCTCAGAGACAAGGTCTCACTCTGTAGCCCTGGCTGGTCTGGGGTTTGCTCTGTAGACCAGGCTGGCCTTCAACTCGCAGAGATCTGCCTGCCTCTGCTTCCTGAGCACAGAGTGAAAGTGTCACCTTGCCTCAGGTTTCCCTGGGTCAGACCCCACCATAAGTGCTTAAAGGGCTGGACAATTAATGAATGAGGGGAAGAGGGAAAAGCCAAGCGTAGGAAGCAGGTGATGACTTCAGTGGAATGTAGAAGGGGCTGACGAGGGACATCTGTATGGTCTTGCCAAGGTCTCCCTTGCCATGATCACAGGTGGAGCTGTGAACCCGTTTGTGGGTCTGCAGGCTACAGGGGGCTGGCTGGTAGACACCTCCCCCCAGCCAAGCCCTTGACCATGATCATGGCTGCCTGGAGCTTTCCACACTAGAAAGGGTGTGGAACCGAGCTAGAAGGCAGGTGGCATGCTGTCCGGTGCCTTTGTCAGTGTGGGGATGAGGTGTACCCATACCATCTTCACCATCCTGTAAACTGAGCCTGCTCGCAGTCCCCAGCCAGGTGCCCGGGATGATGAAGACCCCTTTGCCTTGATGCGCTATACCTGCACCAGGTGTGAGTGGAGTGGGGGGCATCGGGGCCAGTGTCACCAGCCTGGCTGGCGGTGTCTCAGGCTGTGGTTTCCTCCTGGTGAATATTTATGACCCACCTCTCCCGATTCTTCAAATTGAAGCTGACGGTGGCTCCTCTGATTTCCCTTCCCACACAAGGCCAGGCGGCTGACTGCCTCAGAGCATTTAATAACCCCTTAGGCCAAATGTCTGCTTGCCCCAAGGGAGTTGTCTCCAGGGCTTTCTTGCAGACAGTTCTCATAGCAACCTTGTAGGGAGGAAGAATTTTTCCTCTTCCCACTTGGGTTCAGTTTGGGGGGCCTGGAAATCCATCTGAGAACAGACAGAAGGACTGGAGAAACCAGGGTGTGTTCGTATGCCAGCTGAGAGGCTCGGGAAAGAACGAGACACGGGCTTAGACGGGCGACTTAGGAAAAAGGCCCTATCTGAAGAACAAATGAGCAGAATTTTAGAGGAAAAATAACAGAAGATAAGACATCAGGGATTGTCCTGCTGACCCAGAGCCCCTCCCAACACCCCCCCCCCATCTCTTTCCAACTCCTTTGTTTTAGCCTCTCTTTGTATCTGAATGGTCCAGAAGCTTTCGCAAGAACCCTGTGGAAGCCAGGTATGGTGGCTCCTACCTGTCAGCCCAATAGCAGGGAGGCTAAGGCATGTGGAGTGGTGTGGAGTAAGATCTTGTCTCAAAACCAAACAGTAACAAAATAGTGACTCCTATGCAGTCACTTTAGTTTAGTCACGCACTGGAGCCGCCATATCTGATGAACTGACCTTCTCTGATCCGGTCCTCCTCCTCCTCCATGTTCCCAGAGGACATCTGATCTCACCTGCCTGCCTTCAGCAAGAGTCCTGTTAAGTCATTTTAGCCAGAACCCTCAACTCTGATGTTTCTCTTAGATTACTCTCTTAGATTTCCATATGTCTTCTTGGCTATAAACCCCCACTTTTCTGTTTCAGTTGTCTGTGTGTGCAGGTAGGTGTGGGTGTCCTTGGAGGCCAGGGAGGGTGTCAGTTCCTGTGGAGCTGGAATGATGAGTGGTTGTGAGCCACTTCCTACATGGGTACTGGGAACTGGAATCAGATCCTCCGTAATCCTTATTAGCTCTTGTTCACTGAGCCATCTCTCTAGTCCTTCTTTTCTTATTTATATATTTATTCATTTTTGGTTTTTTGAGACAGGGTTTCTCTGTGTAGTTTTGGTGCCTGTCCTGGATCTCACTCTGTAGACCAGGCTGGCCCCGAACTCGGAGATCCTCCTGCCTCTGCCTCCCGAGTGCTGGGATTAAAGGTGTGTGCCACCACCTGGCCCACAAGATGCATTAACAACAACAATAGGGATCTTGGCACTAACTCTGGGTCTGAACATCTCCCTCCCCAACCCCGAGCCTCCAGCTTCCCTACAAGCTGACCCTGGCCACCACTGTTCTTCCTTCTAGTCCATTTCTCCCTTCTCTCCTCTTTTCCCACCGTCCGTCCGTCCTTTTCACCCTGCGTCTGTCATTCTTCCAGCCAGCCTTTCCTCAGTATCCACACACACAGCTGTGCCGCGACAAGCACCGGACAATGGCCCCACTGTATCTGTGATTTGGCCAACAGCTGCTCGAGTCTCTTGGTACGTCCCCAGCATCGGTCCAGGCTGCTGCTGAAACCAGAACCGCAGTGTACTAAGTGTGGGGCCCAGAACTGCTCTGGAGAAGGGACTGTCCCCAGAGATCTGCAGTGGCAGCTCTAGGGGACTTGAGGTGTTCTGCGTGCCTCTTAACATCAGGCAGTGGCAGAGAAAGCCCCTCCCCAAGCTGCGCCCTGTGACTGGCAGAGCCAGCGGTGAGAGTTCCAAGTCCAGCTGCAGGGCTGGTCAGGGCTGCTGTATGGTTTTGTCATTTGGGACCAGAACTTGGACTATAGGCATCAGATGGGAACTCCTTCAGGTCCTGAGGGGCTTCTATCCTCCAGACAGCCGCAACTGCCTCATCCTCTTCCGTCTCACAAAATCCAGAGTGGGACTGAGGATCTCTCCAAGCTTGGCAGCGAACAGCCATAGGGACATCCAGGAATGCAGGGACCTGGAGGGGACCCAGGGAGGGGACCTTGTGCCACGTCACACCAGCAAGTTTCAGAGGAGAGGCAGACCCCACTAGCCTTGCAGTGTCTTCCGCTGGTGGCAGCGGGGTTTGGGGGTGTAGGATGGTGTCATGGCTGGTCTCTAGCCTCTCCTGTCTTACCAGACTTCCTATTACCGTCTCTGCAGTGAAGATCAGAACTGGTCTCACGCAGATCGGCTGCTGACTCCTGCTTGGGTCTCCAGGCTTGAGGGCTCAGAACCCAGCTCAACAGACCGGGGCCCTACCTGATGACAGTCCCAGGTGCCAAACCACACAGCAGGCTTGCCCAGCTTTGGATCTGGGACTGGAACTCTAGCCTCCGGTTCTGCCAGTCACTGGGAACAGCTTGGTCGGTGAAGCGGGGGAGGGGCTTTCTCTGCCATTCCCTGGTGTTAAGGGGCACCCAGAACACCTCAAGCCCCCGGGCGGCGGGGGTGGCGGGGGTGGGGCAGTGGGGGGTGGTTCTTGTACCTTGTAGGCCTTGCTACCTTCCAGGAGGGCCCAGCTGTTGTTTTCCCAATTAGAGCGTTCATTTCCCCCTTGCCTGGAACCTGGAGTTTGTTTCCGAGGCTGAGCAGGTGGCTGGAGACTGAGAACATAAACAGTTCATGATTTGGGAATTGACTTGCTTATCATGGAAATAAACGGTCCTCCTCCTGAGAAGGGTTTGCTCAGCCAGGTCGCTGAGTAATCCTTGTATTAGTTTCAATCTTGCCTTGTGAAAATCTGCAGCCCTTAACTGGGGAGGGGGTGGCGGGCGGCGGGGGAATGAGAGAGACCCCTGGGGTCGGAGGGAGCCTTGGGACAGGGTGGGGTGAGTGAATCAGGTGGTCATCCATGCTTGCTGGGGGGGGCGGGAGAGAGAGAGAGAGAGAGAGAGAGAGAGAGGGAGGGAGGGAGGGAGGATGAACAGAGAACCGTGCCAAGGAGACATCTGGGCAGCTGATCAGCTCAGCCACCCTTGGTTACCGAAGTCATCCGGTCTGTGACAGGTCAGACAGACCCTGCTGGGAGGCGACTGCTTCACAATCTGCCTTGCCAGCACGTACTGGGGACAGGAGGGAGGCTCCATGGGGACAGAGCTCTTTGAAAGGCCCGCAGGACAGGTGCCTGGTTAGAAACCAGATGCTGAAAGGAGCCACATCTGTTTCTAAACCAGGCGTAAGCCAAAGAGGTGCCCGTCACAAACAGAGCCCCAGGGGAGTTAGGGCTTGCGTTGGACAGCGGAGGTGGGGTGATGGGTGGGGTGGGTTCAGGGCCTCGGCTCCATGCATACAGAACCTCGTGATAATGACACAGATCCCAGATGTAGCATGGCTGCCTGAAGGCAGGACCTGGAGAGGATGGAGAGGCAGGAGGTAGACCACTCTTGCTGGCTTGCGGCCCTCCTTCGGCCTCACCACTGGTGAGAAGTTTTATCTGCCCCAGAGCTATAGAAGGATGCTATGAGATCACACAGCCACCCCATGCTAACAGTCATGTCGCCTCCAGGAAGCTGGTGGGGAGGGGCGAGCGGAGCGAGGCACCCATGCAAACCGAGGAGCCGAGGCTCTACGGGACTGGCAGCTGGTCCAACCTAGCTCTTCTCACAGGACTGCTGTGTGTCTGCTTTTGCTCATAAAGAGGGAGTCTGTCAAGTATGGGAAGTAGAGGCTAGGCAAGGGGCTGTAGCTCTCTTTCTCCCTCTATCTACCCATACCTCCCTCCCTTCATCCATCCATCCCACCTTCTTTCAGTACCAGGGTTGGTTGGAACTCAGAGCCTCTCATGCTAAGCAAGCTCTTGGCCACTGAGCTGTATCCGGGCACAGCCATTCTCTCTCAGTGTGACCAGTAAAATGGAAGACGTACTGAATGAAGGAAAGAGAAGACTGGGTGAACAGCAGAAGGCTGGGCCAGGATAATCCGGAGACCTGAGATGCCAAAGGACCCTGACCCTCCATCACTGTCCCTGGAATAGAGGCAGGTGCTGCTCTGGATAGAAGATCTGGGGGCCAAGAAACTCCAATCCCTTGTAGAGTTTAAGGACAGGAAAGGAAAGACAGGGTGCTCCGGGGGTGTCCTCACCCCAACAGGGTCTAGAAGATTCCAGAGAAGGTTGCTTGAAGTTGTTTTTACTCTTTGGGGGGCCCACCACCCAGCTCCCAAATAAATACATGGAGGCTTATTCTTACTTATAAATGTCCAACCTTAGCTTGGCTTATTTCTAGCCAGCTTTTCTTAACTTAAATTATCCCATCTACCTTTTGCCTCTGGGCTTTTAGCTTTCTCTATTTCTGTATATCTTTTCTTTCCTCTTATTCTGTGTCTGCCTAGGTGACTGCCCCTTCTTTTCTTGCTCCTTCTCCCAGATTTCTCCTCCTATTTATTCTCTCTGCCTGCCAGCCCAGCCTCTCCTTTCTCCTGCCTCACTATTGACCATTCAGTTCTTTATTAGACCATCAGGTGTTTTAGACAGGCAAAGTAACACAGCTCCACAGAGTTAAAGAAATGCAACATAAAAGAATGCAACACATCTTTGCATCATTAAACAAATGTTCCACAGCATAAACAGATGCAACGTATCTTAAAATGATATTCTACAACAGTTGCTGTTTCAGTGGATGCCAAGGGTTTGGTGTGGAAAGCCTGTAGACAGACCCAGGGGTGGGGCTGTCTCAGGTCATGCCACCCACTCTGGCTGAGCCCAGTGATGAGAGGAAGTCGGGTTGCTCTGAAGTTCACACTTGAAGTTCACACATTCAGCATGAGTGTGCTGAGAGGGAACGTGTGTAGCAGGGCCTGGGAGTGGGAACCAGACAAGCCTGGGGTGGATACACCCCCATTACTAACTTGCTATGAGACCATGGATGAGTCCATAAAATTTCTGGGTTCTGAGTCAGGGGAGCTGATGCCCATGCCCCTGGAGAGTGCCTCGGGGTGGAGCCGAGGGATGGGAGGGGTGGGCACTGGGTGGGCACTGGTCCATGCTCATCTTATTCCTGTTGGTGGCACTTCCCAGACCTGGTTCTGGGAAGCCAGGCGGGGGTGGCCGTCTACCGCCCTGCTGAGATGCCCCCTCTTTGCTGGCACTGATTTATGGGTGGCCAGCTCCACAGAGAGCCTGCCAAGACAGTGATGCCCTTTGTTTTTAGTTCAATTTGGTGAGCAAAATGCTCCTGGGGCCAATAGATTTTCTTAGTAATGAAATTGTAAAAGGAATCGAGTTTTGCCTCTCCAGCTTAAGGACAACCTGTGCCCTTTCCCCAGTCCCTGGGTGATATCAGTGAATGTTTGTCTCTGGGTCTCTTCTCCACCCACAATTCCCCTCTTCTGTCTAGAACATGATTCTTGTGAGGGAGGGACGTGGTGGGTGTGTTAGCAGTGTCACGGTTCCCTAGAACTGACGGCATGATTTGCAAAATGAAACGTGGGACCTTCAACATTCAGGGAAGCCAGTGTAGAGCATTGGGGGGACTCAGGCCCGTGGTGGGAGGGGCTAGGACTACCGCACTGGTCCTACACTAACGCCTGAGAGGTGAGAGGAGTTTGGGAAACACCCACGTAGGGGAAGACAGGCTCACCCTGCTTCCTGTTGCTACCTCCAACTGTGTTTTGTCCCTCTCGGGGCTCAGCTATGAGCTCTTGCCGGGTTCAGATCAGGTCTCCACCTAGACAGGTGCCTGGAACTCTGGCCTCCTTTCTCTCATCTATGAAAAGCGGAGAGCCCCGCCTCCAGCTCAGGATGAAGGCAGAACCGTGGGCAGCATGGGGTCCACTGTGGGCGTACTGGAGGGGTCAGGAGTGGCAAGTGTCATCCTTTCTCCTGCCTGTCTTACTCTCCTCCTATCCCCCACTTCGTTCTTTCATCTTCCCTGGGTTTCCTTTCTGTCTTATCCACATCCCCTGCGCGCATAACGTGTCCACCCTGTTCTTACTTCTGAATGCCTGGCTCGAGGGTCCACAACGTGTGGGAGGAAGCTGTGCTCCTTCCCCGTGGTGTTCTCGCAGGCCTGGCCCTCAGAGACCCAGCCCATAGGGTACTTTGCTGGCCAGAACTCTCTAGAGCTTTGGTGTGACACCCAGAACTTGTCCTCTGGCATGCTCTCCAAAAGAAGCATTCCTAGGATATAGGGTGGGGCCCTGATCAGATTGGATTAGGGCCCTTCCAAGATGAGACGCTCTAGCCTTGAGCTGTTTCACTGCCAAACGAGGGCATGGAAAGGAAGCCATCTGCAAACCAGGAAGAGATCTCAGCAGACAATGAGTTCCAAGGGGCTGTTCATGGAAGATAACAAGCCGAGTGTTTTCACTTCTGTAAACAAGGTTGGTTGCTCCAACTGCACAGGATGTGCTTGATCACATGTAGGTGGGAGGTACATAGGCAGGAATGATGTCAGGATGTGTTCTTGCCTCTGATTGGACAGAGGCAGAAGTATGTAGCCTTGTGGGGTTTGCCTTTATAGTCACCAGAGAGTAGTACCATTTGAAAGGATTACGAGGATTAGGAGGTGTGGCCTTGTTGGAGGAGTTGTGTCACTGGGGATGGACTTTGAGGTTTCAAAAGCCTACTCCAGGCCCCAGTTCTCGCTCTCTGCTTACAGATCAGGATGTAACTCTCAGCTGCGACTCCAGCACCTTGTGTACCTGCATGCTGTCATTACCTCGATGATGATGGATTAAACCTCTGAAAGCGCTTACAGTTCCAGAGGTTTAATTGCAGGTCATGGTGTCTCTGGGAGGATTGGAAGTTTAAGGCTAATGTGGGCTAAATAATACTCTGTCTTATACAAACCCAAAGCAAAAGACATTAGTATATTGAGTTTTTTCCTTAAAAATTTCATATGCACATATATATTATAGCCTAGGATCTGTTTATAAAAGGAAATCTAAGTGTGTGTGTGTGTGTGTGTGTGTGTGTGTGTGTGTCTGTGTGTGTGTGTGTTTTTCTTTCTGGATTTGGGTCACCTTGCTTCATATTATGCATTTTAAATCCATACATTTTCTTGTAAATTTCCTTCTTCTTTAGTGCTGAATAATATTCCCGTGTATCATGAAACATATTTTAATCATCCGTCTGTCCGTTGGTAGACATCTAGGTTGCTCCATGTCCTTCCTGTAGTGACTAAAGCCACAATGAGTGTGGGTTGCAGATAGCTCTCTGTAGGGTGTGGCATTCTCCGGGCGTGTGTCCAGACATAAAAGAGCTGAGTCACATGGCAGTTCTACTTCTGCTGTTCTGAGGAATCTCCAAACTGATTTCCACAATGGCTGCATCAATTTGCTCTTCACCAGAAGTGAACAAGGGCTCTTCTCTCTGCACATCCCCTCCAACATTTGCTCTAAGATTTCTCCATCACAGTCATTCTGACTGTGGTGAGGTGGTATCTCAAAGCAATTTTATTTTATTTATTTATTTTTATTTTTTTGAATTTATTTTATTGTTACTTTACAATATAATTCAACTTTACATATCAGCCATAGATTCCCCCATTCTCCCTCCTCCCGCCCCCGCCCTCCTCCCCCCTCAAAGCAATTTTAATGTGCATTTCCCTGATGACTAGGAATGTTGAACATTAAATAAATACAGTTATTGGTCATTTTGCTTTCTTTTCTTGAAAACCATCTGTTCAGTTCAGTAGGCTGCTTGTTGATTGACAGTTTTGTTTCCTTGGTATTTAATTCTTTAGTGCTTTGTAAATTCTGGACACTAGCTCCCTGTCTGCAGTCTAGCTGGTAAAGAGTTCCTTCTGCCCTGTGGGCTATTTATTCTATAGACAATTTCCTTGGCTGTGCAGAAATGTTTTAATTTCATGATGTCTCATCATGGACACTGGGTTCCTATGCTATCGATGTCCTGTTGGGAAAGTTCTTATGCAAACAGTGTAAGTGTGGGTCTAGTGTGACATTTAAAATGGAGACTGAGAAAGGGTACTATTTTGTTTTGTTTTGTTTTATTTATTTATTTATTTGTTTGTTTTTGTTTTTTGAGACAGGGTTTATTTGTGTAGTTTTGGTGCCTGTCTTGGAACTCGCTCTGTAGACCAGGCTGGCCTTGAACTCACAGAGATCAGCCTGGCTCTGCCTCCCAAGTGCTGGGATTAAAGGTGTCACCACCACCTGGCAAAGGGGTACTATTTTATGTGGCTTTGTGTCTGGCTGCTTGTTTCTTTTTCTCAATGTTTAAGTTGTACTAAAATTACAAAAAGAAATTTTCATCCTGTCAATTTTGTGTGTAGTTAGTGTATTCAATACATTAATAATACTGTGTGACTGTCACCACCACCCATTTCCAGATCTCTTTAAAACTCTCCATTATGTATTAATTAAACAGTGGCTCCTCACCCCACCCCCTACCCTGCTTTCCTCAGTATCAGCCACCACCAGGAACTTGATATGAATTTGGCCGTCTGGGTATCTCACTGAAGTGGGATTATACAGTCAGGCTTTTTTTGAGACAGGGTTTCTCTGTGTAGCTTTTGGAGCCTATCCTGAAACTCGTTTTGTAGACCAGGCTGGCCTTGAACTCACAGAGATTCACCTGCCTCTGCCTCCTGAGTGCTGGGATTAAAGGCGTGCACCACCACTACCCGGTCAGTCAGTTTCTTTTCTGTTGCTGCAATAAAAACACCCCGGCAAAAGCAAGTTCAGGAGGAAAGGGTTTGTTAGGCTCACAATTCCAGGTCACAGTCCATCGTTGTAGGGAAGTGAAGATGGTGGGAACTTGAAGCAGCTGCTTGCATCACTCCTCCTGTTAAGAGCATAGAGCAGTGGATGGATGGATGATGGATGGATGATGGATGTTGGATGGATGGATAATGGATGGATGGATGGATGTTGGATGGATGGATGATGGATGGATGATGGATGATGGATGGATGGATGGATGTTGGATGGATGGATGTTGGATGGATGGATGTTG